>JASAND010031973.1:0-12128 GCA_030248195.1 Trissonchulus latispiculum | reverse complement strand
GAGATAGGAAGTAGGGACCAAGGGATAGCAAGTAAGGATAAAGGGATAGGAGGTAGGGATACAGGGATCGAAAGTAGGAATACGCTGGTAGCAAGTAGAGTTAAGTAGTAGGGATTAGGACTTAAACCATTAGGATCAGTGTAATAGCCGCCCTCTGCATTTTATCAGTAGCTTAGCTAATGAAAGGCCTTGGGAACCTTCTTATCGATTGATAAGGTGCATTTCGGTTTTTTCTGTTATTTTTTCTCTTTACTATTTTATTTTTTGAAGCCACTACAAAGTATACATACAGAATTAACAACATTATATGCATTAGATTCAGTCTTTAATCCAGTAACAAAGAACTTTCCATTATGACATAGTCGAACGGTTCCACCATTCATTTTCCAAACAATCCCACTGTAAATTTCATATTCCAAACAAACACCCTCATACATACCCTTCACAGCATGATACAGTGTTTGCAAGACAATACAATAACTAAGATTATGTGAAATTACTATATTGCAAGTTGTTTGATAAGCTACTGCTAATTGTAAACGCTTGGCCAACTTTTTTCCACATGCTGCTGCCTCGGCCTCACATTTGGCACCGGAGCACATGAAACTGCCAGTGGTATTACCATGCAAAACAATACTGCAATCATTTTCGGCTATATGTTTTGAATAGTCACTCCTCCTGACCTTTATATTGATTATGTTGAATAATCAAAAAATGGCGTCCTGTTGCGGTCAACAGAAATCAGATTATCAAATTCACTGTATACTATAATATCAGCTCCTTGGGGATAGGCAGTCAGAGGTTCTTTTAGCTGTACGTGCAATGATAGGTCACCTTACCGTATCAGCTCCATCGCGTTACCGTCGACATTATCCGCAGTTTAATCAAATACAAAAATTGTATAGCCTTTTTGTAGTCCTCATAAGATATATCAACTCCCTTATCGCTGTTGGGTGCGTTGATCCCTTCAAACGGTTACATGTAGGGAATCGTGTATTGAAACTTGGTCCAGTTCATTTTCATAGGATGTTTAGGAATATATTCATCCCCACACTTTAGGGATTATTCACTAACCTTGCAATTTTCAAATTGCAGTGGATTCTTCGTAAATGACCCGTTGAATGATTCGGAATCAAGCATTACCATAACTACTCTTCTAGGAAGCTGTCCTGAGAATATGGAATTCTCCACAACTGTTTACGACTTTGGTGCAATATGTCGAGTCACCATTCTGATACGTCGAATTGGATATTTAGCAGTATTGTAACTGCTTAAAACGTTTTCGAGAGCTAAACTTAGGGACTCCTGCGGCTTTACCTTCCACACGTACCATTTAATATCCTCTACTTTTAGCTTATATTCTGTGCCATCACTCATTGGTAGAAACTTGTCGGAGTTTCAAACTCAATCGTTAACTCCGTATCACTTAAACATGTACCTGTCTTGCTTAAAACGATCACAGTGTAATGGAGCAACCAATTCAACACCTTTGTTTGTCATAAATAGCTTCACTCGCCATTTCATTGCACCACTTGTAATATCATTAAAATTTCCAACCGTGCCCTTATAAAACATTGCAAGCTGTTTGTGATAAGTCTTTGCATCCGATCCATAGCTAAGCAAGACTTCCAAATAAGCTTTGTAAGCATACAGCGGACCACAATTTTCAATTTCTTTATCGCTGAGTTTAATAATAACACGCTCAAATAATGTAGACTCGGGTAAGTTGATTCGAGCAACCATAACATTGCTTTTGTCCGTATTTCCGTCAGCCAATTTTGGGCAAGCCAAATCTTTTCTATCTTTCGTGACAACCTTTAGCTTCATATAGACATAATTAATTTTAATAATAAAAAACAGAAATATTAGATCCAGCATATAACTATCTTTAGGGGCATGAATTCTACAGGGGCCATTATCAGTTATAGGATTTTGTGGATAATACTCAGCCCAGTAGCCCTTTTCAACAGCAACCTGCGTAGGAGGAAGAGAAAACAGATATAGTTCACTAATAAATCCGGGATAAGATTCCGCATCTATTTGTTTAGCCATGACTAAATATGTCAGATTCACTTAATTTTTGCCTCTTTTTTAGCGCTTTTATTGATTTGTTGTTTTGTCGTACACCAAGACCCTCACCTTCCTTCTGCAGGCTTTCACCAAGCTGGCTCATGATGCGTCCGACAGCTTGGCGGCTCCTCTTTTGCAATGAACTCTTTATATATTAGTATCTAGCAACGTCGTTTCCTGTTCTGAGTGATTCCTTCCCCACAGGAACACCTACTTTTCTAACCGTTGCCCATATAGCACGAAATAGACCTTTCAAAAAACTGGTAATCCCCTCTCCTCTTTGATATGGATGTCCAGAGTACGTTGGAAGTGCACCGCCCATTTACAGAAGAGCATCTTCCCACATTTTTACGCTTTCCGGATAATATACAGTCCTCATGCTGGTAGTCGTCTAAAGTGTAGCTTGATATATACCTTCCCATACACAAAGTTGACAGGATCTCCAACATCATCGTTTGTATTGGTTTCAACACAATCAAATTCTCTTTTCAAAACAGGTACATAGTGGGGATTGTGATATTCCCGGTTAATTAAATCGCCATGTTCCCCTGTTGTTGTTGGTGATTCTCTCTCAATTAAGCCCTGAGGATCAATGCTTTCACCATCCTTAAATCCTGACATGTACTGAAGCTGCTTACCCATCTTTAAGTCGACAATGTCAAATGCTACACCTCGTTCCCTAGCAAAAACGATGTGTACTCGATGAGTGTGCTGGTCAAATTCCACTGTGACATCAGGAAGATTGCCCTCTCGATTAGTCATTGTGCCTAACGTAACGTTTATTGCTTCACATGATTCCGCAATTGATGCATAGTACCTTAAGGGTAATGACTTACTTTTCGATGTTCCATGACTAAAAACTATATAAATTTTCGAATCTGTGTCCTCTGCAAAGGTCGCCCAAGTTACGGGATACATAAGCTCAACCAAAGCAATTTCCCATTCACCTTCTTGATCAAGCCGATGAGGCAATTTAACTCTAAAGCTGTTCAGTGTATTTGTTGCATAATGTCCAGTGTTACTGGGTAACTGTAGGTACAAATCCGTCATCTTCAGTAATCCAGCTGCTAAACTTTTTTGGGTAGCCAAGCCACTTTACGAAAAATTATTGTTTCCCTTTGCGACGACGTCTTTTTATGATTTTCTCGACCCAATAGCTGTCGGGCTTTGCTACAGACTGGAGTTCCTGCTCATAGAAGCCTCCTTGCACAGGTTCGTCCTGCAGGTCCGTGAGCTGATACATTGCAGGATATGCATTAGTGGTCACTTTAACAACTTTAAAACTTCTTCAGACCAGTTTGGAAAATATCCCTTATCAGAAGTACCCTTTGCCTTGCTTATTCTTACAATGTCGCCAACCTGCAGCTTGGAAGCAGGTACTGCTTGGTCTTCGTACAAATTGTGATGAACTTCATGATGGTTCCTCGGATTAGAAGCCAAAATTGGACTAATTCCAATACTTGAATGCTTGGAGTTATTGTGTGAATGTACTAACTGCTGCAAAACATCAGTATATCTATAGGTTCTAGCCCTGGTAAAATATTTCCACAGCTTAGCTTTTATTGTACGGTTAAATCGCTCCACAATACTACTATTAATGTCTGGATTATGACAGGTATAAAATAAAAGGTCTCTCAAGAAGTCCAATTTTTTGGGAGCCTACCGGATTGGAGAATACTGTCGAAAGCTATGCTTACATCTCCAGCTCCTTTAGACTTTACTGGAACGACCCAAGCAAATTTTGAAAACAAGTCAATACAAGTCAGCAGAAACCTGTAGCCATCATTTTTGTTAGAAATCCTAGTCATGTTTGTCAAATCAATTTGCCATAATTTATCAACACCATCCACAAAATATCGCCTTCGAGCAAATCGGCGACGAATGGGTTTATGCAAGGTATACGTGTACTGATTTTTCAACCAAATTTTTAACTGCTGCTAAAAATATGTTGGAATGTCTTGCTTTTGCATACTTGTACAGTTTCGCGGCTCCAGAAAAAGATACAGGACTTGATGGATTGTAATAATAGTCTGCTAAAGAGTTTCCCATTTCAATATTTTAAGAGCTGCTTCTGTCCCTGATTGAATACGACGACGTAGTGCATCAATACGCAGTGCGGCAGGCCTCCTAGGTGTGACAAGGGGTCTTTTATGAATTGCCATCTTGCTGGACTTCCAATAAACTCTCTTGGCACGTTACTGTCTCAAAGAGCTTCCGCAAAAAGCTCCCATCCAACAGCTGGGCTTTTGGTAGGTCTGTTCCGTACAAAGTCATGAGCCAAATCAAAAATTCTGGAACCATGGGCATACTTTCCCCTTATATGCAATCTCACCTCTCTCATTTACTTTTAAGTCTTTGATACCTTTTAGGTGATCCATCAGCATGGTGGCAGTAGGCTGAAGATGACTAAATAAAGAATCTATAAGGGGATCAGTGAAACTTTCAGAGTTGTCTCGCAGTTCCTGATTCTGACGGTTGTCTTTAATATGAAATTCCTGTCCCCTATCAGCAAGCATTCTGCGGTGTTTTTCTGCCTATACAAAGCCAATTTAACATCAGTTGGATACTTTCGCTTGCGAAGCGTACGTTTCAAATCCAAGTCTACCTCTTGCTTATGCTGATCCAAGTATTCTGGTCTAACTAAAACGGAATACTCCATTATTTCTTGAGAGTAAGGTCTGTAACCAGTCCTCCAACTACGCCTAACAATGGGGCCAAAAGAGCAGGAAGGAAATTCCTCCCTGTTGATCTATGAGATCCTTCTTTGATTGAATGTTGTTACTTTTACTGCGCAGCTCACGTAGAAGTTTCTTATGTCGACGAAGCCGTTCAACGTCCTTTTTCGGAAGTTTAATATTGCCAGAGACAACATTCTCAACAGACAACGACAACAGACAAAGACAACAACAGAGACAGTCGCAGATTGTTTTTATTAACTCTTGATCTGAATTCTTAATAATGGCATCTCTCTGATGTTTTTTGCACCTAGGCAGTACCCTCAGATAATCTACATTCTTCTCTAAGCGATTAGCCATTTTATCCTACTTAACAGCGATTGACAGTATTGACATTATTCATGTTTTCATGGCTTTCTTAAGGCGATAGACACCATTACGGCCGTTTGCACCAACTTCGAGATTAGCTCAAGCTTAAGCTTTTGAAAATTCAAATTACGTTACAATGCAATTATTTTGCTGTAAAACTGGTAAGAAACAAAGTCAATCCTACTCTTGACCAGGATTGAAAATTAGGCGCTCGAGATTAGCTCGAGGTTGGGTTAATCTCGAACTTTTGTTAGTGCAACGTACTTGCAGATAACCTCAAGCTAATCTCGAGCTAAGCTCAAGGTAATCTCAACCTCGAGCTTATATTGGTTGGTGCAAACCGGTGTTAGTCTCATCTGGAGATATTGTTGATCGTAATCTGTAGTCGTCTGCAGTATTCTGATCCAAATCGATTAGTAAGTATCCGTGAGGATTTTCTGTGGCACGAGTAAAGGCTTGAATATATCCATCTATCTGTCCTGGAAACATTTGCTTAGCAAGGTTGAATGGTGTTAGCTTATCCACTGGGTTTTTCATCAAGACAGTATATTGCGAGTTTATTCTACTAGTCCTGCGTTTGCCGACAATAAACTGTCCTGAGTGATATGGATCACGCTGCATGACCAATAGTGACATCTCCGCGTAAACAGCTCAACCAGCTGCAACTTTTTTTGAACCTCTGACATTAAGTCATCGAGCACAACAAGCGTAGGTACCCCTGCTTTAAGGACATCTAGGTTCGGAAGACCTTCGTGAAACTCTACATTCGGCATACGGTCATGCGCAGACTGCCATTCAGTATAACACCATACAATACGATCAGGAGGCGGACTAATCATTTCATCAGAAAATTCTATCATGCGTGCAACAAAAGTAGTTTTGCCTGCCTTAGTTGGGGCAGCAACTATGCACGTAAACGGATGCTGAAACTTTAAAAACGGAGTAGCCAGCACTTTGTGTGCCATATTACCTTACAATCTAGTATTAAAGTAGATATACTAAAAAGCGTATTACTTTCATTAATAAAGAAGTATAATACAAGGCTATATTCTAGTGTTCTGCTTTAATCTCGTCTCTAATTTTCATTAGTATGTGTCCCAGTACAATTTCCCTTCCACTTCAAAGAGTCATTTATCGTAGGTTTACTAATGTCCATGCCATTTGCCCAGCATAAGTCAAATTTTGGGGATTCTGCGATTGTGTCTTGTCCAGTTTCCAGCAACAGTTTTTCAATGTGAGGGTGTTGTCTGATCCTTTCTCTAACGGCATACTCCATCACGTTTTCGCCGTGCTTAATCCAGCGATCTTCTACATATTAGATAATCTGTTTTCCGCATTCCTTCGCTACCGATGGGGACCACGTACGCATAATTTTCCAATACGAATTCCAATCCATGAACTCCCTAGCCTTCTCCGCTTGGTAGTATTGTTCCGCAGTTCTGTACACTATTCCTTCGATGATGACTGGGGCTCGATAAAACGTACTAAATGGATGCCATCCAGAATAGAAAAGAGTCACAAATTTGCTATCAAGAGTTTGAGTCCCAATAGAATGATTCGTCATCTGTGCTGGGTCATTGGCATTCACACTAATTTGGCAGGCTTGATCCGAGTTAGGATGCACATCACTTGTATGCTTCTTCAGGGATCTCAACGTCTTAACGGTTTGACCACAGCATGTCCTGGCATCTCTGTTTGCGTGTACGGTTCTAATATGTCTACGACGCTCAGACCGATTGAAAAAACTCATCGCAATGGATACACTTCAGCGGCATTATGCAACAGATTCGATAGCAAATCAACGACAAATGAATTCTACCTCTTGAGTTGCCTTTACATAGGGTATGTATGAGTCATCCTATGAGTCATTGATCACGTGCTAATAGCTAAGCCGGAGTTATTTACACAGGAGTAGCCTTGGTTTTATCATACTGCATAAATTTTAAGTAATTTTCCCTCGCTATATGCATTACACCTATACGGGCAGACATTATTTGCTTTTCACTAACCAGTCACACACAACTGCATGTCAAAACACTCAGCAACAAGCGGGCACAATAGACTCTGTTTCTACAATTGGACACAGCTTATTTCCTTGAAAACAATTTCCCACTCGACCCACTTCTTTAATTTGGACATTTCCGTGTATTTAAGTACCGTATAGTATGGGTCGAGCAAAATTATCGCTTTTAGCGTCAATATAGCAAAGCATTAGCATCTTCAAATTAAAATGTGGCGAATTCTTTGCCGACTGCACTAGCTTTCATCTTCATTTTCGCTAGTTCTGAGCATTCTCTGCCATGCTACTGCAACCATGTTAGACTTGCTGGGATCTCGATTAGCCAGTACATAGAATCCAGTATTTAGGCAAATTATTGAATATAAAGTATAATGGATCCCCTCCTGCGCCAGGGGTTATCAGGCGCAGACAAAGTGAACTGTACAAATGGAAGTGGATCACTTAAGTCACTTTACTTTACTTTATAAGAAATTAGGCTTGATTACTGGTTACTAACAACATTTCTTTAACGCCATGCACAGGTTGATCAGAGGGGAATGTTGATGTACCCTCTGCACACATCGACCACAAACACGAAAGTTGGGATCCTTAGGGTCCTTAATCGAACGACAGATCAACTCAGACAGTCGTTCGTGCCGGCGCCAGCAGGAGTTGCAGATAACAATTCAGGGGAAACCTTGAATTCCATTCCCCCCTTCCGGCAATTTACCGAGCATGTGCAAGGGGCGGCCGCCTGCTTGGTGAGCGCTGCCACGGGGCCTTCATTACGGTTGAAGTAACGAACGCCTCGATAGCCTTGGAGAACACCTCGGATAATTGCGATTGCAGTTATTCAGTGTTAGCTCCCCATACCCCAACAAGCTTTGAAAACAAGCTGACACTACCCCTAACCGGAATACCACCTGGGGTGAGGTGTCCGAAAAAAAATTTCTGGTAGGAATTTTATAAAAGATCAGTCCATTCTTGTTTATTTCTTACATCTGCGTGGCAGTTGTCGCAGGAGCTTTTATTAATATGTCCAAACTTGAATAAGATAGTTAACTACCATTTTAGAAGTTTACTTCTAGTCACTGTATTCCTACAAATCAATTGGTAATGATCATAACTCGTCGAATTATGTCGAAATTCCAAGCTTGACATTATAAAGGTATTTCTGGAAGCAGCTCTTTATACTGATTCCGAAAAGATTAGACTTGCAGAATAAGCTGCCAATATTATTTTCGCACAAACGGTTTGTCAATCGATACAGCAAATCAAAACTTTGCATGATAAATATGCATTAGTGCATTAGTCAATGGCTGTGTCTTAAAGATATTACTGAATTATGATTGACTGAAGATTCAAGTCAGAATCGAAATAATTTATTATAAAAGCAGTATGTATTTTAATGCAAAAATATAAAACTATTAAAAGCTCAAGAAAAATTGAAAATTTAATGCAACTTCTAAATTTTCTGGTACATTCGCCCAAAAATATACCGTAAAATTGGTGTGAACAAACGTGACTATTAACTCGCTCTGACCCGCGGGTACCCACTTACTTGAAAGTCGACCCGCGGGTACCCACGACCCGCGGGTACCCGCGACGCACTTCCAACTCTGTGTGGACCTTCTCGGCTCGGGCACGGTTCGGGCCGCAAGAATTATTTCTCGGGCCGGGCCGGCCCAGGGCCGGCCCGAGCACAACCCTATAGCAGTGACAAACCTGCTACTGGAACTGCGCCCAACGGATAAACGCGCCTGGCTGATAGAAGAGCCAGTCCGGGATAGCCTCACCAGTAACAGATGTTACAGGTACAAACTAACTTAGCTAATCCCAAATAAAGCCCTATTAATACAACTAATATATTTGCTTTAATAATGGCGCGTAAATGGCGCGAAATTACCCAGGAGTATAGAATAGAGAGTACATACACACAGAAATAGAAATGATAATATTAGCAATGAATAATAATGCCGTACTGGCGGTGACGTACCTAGGTAACAAACCTTACACAGGAGCCGGGGAAGACAGGAAATACAGAAGGGGTGGAGACTCCACTCCTACTCCAACCCAACCCAACCTTCCCCGACCAACTAATGCATGTGTAAAGAAAATGGAAAAAAATTAGGAAGAACTTTTAGCCACCTTTTGAAATCATTGTTATAAACTCGTTAGTAGTCATAATAACTAGAAAGGATCTCATCAGATTCTAACAAATTTGGTCTTGATTGGAAGAGCATATTTAAAACATGTAGGAAACTCATTCTGGGAAACTGTGACAGAATGGCTAGCGGGTGGTGACTTTTCAAACCAGATTGAGTATCGAAATGTTAGTGCTAAATCACCCAGTTTCACGGTCTGGGCAGTCGTCAAAATAATGTCCCGTCTGTAATTGTAACCTACTGAGAAACCGTCATTATATGTAGAGCGACATCGGAGGATGTGGGAAATAGAAGTTCGGAAAGCTTGAGCTCATGTCTAATCTTCTAAACAAAATTATAGACAGCCCTGAGGTTGCCGACTGGGTTCGCAGCAGCAGAGGCTGACTTCAGTGCAAGTAGTCATAATAAGCTCTAATACAGAGACGCTAAAATTGTAGAAGTTGCATTGGTAGATAGAGGAAAGATTGATTTTCTTGGAAACAGACTCACAGAAGAATCTGTCAAAAATACGATTCATTGTTTACTTCTAAAGAAATTGGGTTCACTGAGCGTTTCGGTTTCAAGAGGTCTATGAGTAGTCCAGTGTAATAGTCAAAATAGGTCTTGATCCAGAGATGCCAAAATTATAGGAACTATATTTTCTAACAGAGGAAGGTTCTAAGTTAAGGGAAATTGATTTTTAGAAGGATCTGTTGAAAATCTTCACCAAAAATTAGGCCCTAAAGTGGACCCTTCTCTCTGCAGAAATTGTCTATGGTTTGGACCTGTAAAGTTGGTAACTTTAATGGTTTATAATTGTGAAACACTACCTAATATTGTTTAATAATTGTGTACGTACCTATAAATTGTAGTCTAATCCGTAACTGTTGCTGTCTGTACTTTGCATGCGTCAAAATGTTTAGCACAAAGTGTCACCTCACTTTAGGGTAACTGGAGTCTGCTCATATGCTGCTTTAATTATTTGTCATACGAAACGTACGAGAGAATAATTAATGTGCGTGATAATACTTGTAACACGTAGGCTTAGTTTAAGAAAAGTCAACCTTCGACCTGCACGAGTTTCATTAAACATAGTTACAGTGTGAAACAGGCGCCTGCTCCGTTTCGAGTAACTCACCGAAGACGAGTGCGTAGATTATGTGCGCAGTTTAACTAATTAAGTAGGGTCACTTAAGACGCGACCTTCGCGTAAACTACGCTAAAGTAGGTAGCTTATGATTAAAGTGCGTAGGCTGTAAATATTTTGAGTACGTTATTAAATGAAATGTCTGCTGCTGCTTGATAATATTCCTATTCCTAAGCCCACACTGAGGTAGCATTTTATTTGAAATAAATAAGACTGAACTAGTCCAAATAAATCTGAAACTAGTAAATAAAAGGATTTCTCTGGATATAAGGTGCAAGCCCACAGTAGAGGCAGCATCTTATTTGAAATAAATCAAACTGAACTAGGCGAAATAAAATTGAAACTAGTAAATCAATAGATTTCTCATGATATAAGTTGCAAGCCTACTCTGGAGGCAGCATCTTAATTGAAATAAATAAAACTGAACTAGTCGAAATAAAGCTGAAGCTAGTATAAATAAAAGGATTTCTCAGGATATAAGTTGCAAGCCCACACTGGAGACAGCATCTTAATTGAAATAAATAAAACTGAACCGGTCCATTATATAAGGGACAGGTTACGTCAAATTATGACCAAATCAAGCTTAACCAAACGACCACTGCGGAAGTTAAAAGCCTCAGTGAGACCGCACCATGGATTAGGGACAGTTAAGTTAAAATATGCCCGATTGAAATTTAACCACAGGAGCACCGCGGAAGTTGCAAGCCGCAGTGAGGCTGCACCTTCGATTAGGGGCAGCTACGTCAAAACATGCCCGATTGAAGTTTAACCCAAGGAGCACTCGGAAGTTGCAAGCCGCAGTGAGGCTGCACCTTCGATTAGGGGCAGCTACGTCAAAACATGCCCGATTGAAGTTTAACCAAAGGAGCACTCGGAAGTTGCAAGCCGCAGTGAGGCTGCACCTTCGATTAGGGGCAGCTACGTCAAAACATGCCCGATTGAAGTTTAACCAAAGGAGCACTCGGAAGTTGCAAGCCGCAGTGAGGCTGCACCTTCGATTAGGGGCAGCTACGTCAAAACATGCCCGATTGAAGTTTAACCAAAGGAGCACTCGGAAGTTGCAAACCGCAGTGAGACTGCACCTTCGATTAGGGGCAGCTACGTCAAAACATGCCCGATTGAAGTTTAACCAAAGGAGCACTCGGAAGTTGCAAGCCGCAGTGAGGCTGCACCTTCGATTAGGAGCAGCTACGTCAAAACATGCCCGATTAAAGTTTAACCAAGGGAGCACTCGGAAGTTGCAAGCCGCAGTGAGGCTGCACCTTCGATTAGGGGCAGCTACGTCAAAACATGCCCGATTGAAGTTTAACCAAAAGAGCACCGCGGAAGTTGCAAGCCTCAGTGAGACTGCACCTTCGATTAGAACAGCTACGTCAAAACATGCCCGACTGAAGTTTAACCAATGCAGCACTACGGAAGTTACAAGCCTCAGTGAGGCCGCACCTTCGATTAGGGACAGCTATTTTATGCTTTTAATCTTTATTTACTTCTTAATTTAACAACGGGGCAGGTGGTACCACAGTTTGCTTGTTGAGTATGTTTAGGGGCAGGTTACGTGATATAATTTGGGGGGAGGAAGCTGAAACTTGATTGGATAACATAGTTTAACATTGGATAACACAAAAATACAAAAACTTCAGTTCGAAACTTCCACATTTTCAGCAGTTAGTTTGCAATTAACTAGCAAAAGTTTAAAGTTCTGCAGTATATAATACCTAATTACA
>JASAND010031972.1:0-13238 GCA_030248195.1 Trissonchulus latispiculum | reverse complement strand
ACTTAATTCTGATAGAAATCGACAATTCCAAGAATTCGCTAAAATACGTCCTCTCACACTAAATATCAAAGACTATAATTAAACACTTGCAAGGCTGAAACCATAATTTGCATAGTTCATAGTTCATTTGCATAGGGAACCGTTTCTCACATGGTCGTTAAGTTAAACGTGTACACGATATATCTACACGTGTAGAAATCGTGTAGCTAAATTTTAAAAAAGGGTTAAAATCTCGTCCGGCGGCCTTCTATTGATCGGACGGTCGGGTTTAAAAGCCAGGCCGGCCGGTCAACAACACTAATTGACAATATTTTCAAATATACTTCCTGCAAATTACTAGGGAGAGCGGCGATTTCAAGAAAGGGTGGAGTAGATTAACTCGATCCATTTCATGCAAGAGTGGAGCTAAAACAAGTTAAAACAGTCAAAGTTAACTCTACTCTGTTCTACCCTTTCTTTGAAAGGATGAAGTTGTCAACGGGACTAGCATTGTTGAGCCGATCGCTGCATTTTATCCTAAATAGCTGCACTTTCGAAGATCACATGGAGATTTCCCTGTAACACCGATTAGCATGGTCCTTCGAAAAAATACCTACCAAGCCTCCGTAACAGCAAGTAATTCACATATCGAGGTCACATTTGAGGTTCTCAGCAGTAGTGTTTGAGGCCGGCCGGGGTTTCACCGGCCGGCTGCCGGCCTAGAGCAGTTTGCAGTGCAGTTATGACAATTGCTAAGATATTTATTTTTGGATGTTATCTTAGAAAAATAGCATAAAATAGCATAAAAAATTAGCAAAACTAGATTTGGAGTCCATTTTAAGCTTAGTTGCTCTATTTTGTAAATTTCTGATTGGTGATTTGTATCCCAGACGGCTGCCGGCCGGCCGGCGAGCAAAAGTCGGCGGCCGGCCGAGGGCTGGCTTAGGCCGGCCGACCTCAAACACTACTCAGCAGAACGACAGACACAATATGAGGCACTTTGCTTATCGGTTTTTGAGATCAAGGGGGGCTACTCAAGGTTTGCGCCCAGACTTTGTCCGATTGGCCTACTTTTTGGCACAGATATACAGAATGGGTGTTGTCGAAAATATGCGGTACTGATATCTTAGCTGCCCTCCAGCCTTGTGCAGCCGTCGCGTTTGTGTTAGTGTTAGTGCGTTGGCCGTTGGCCGAAAAAATCTCAGCCAGTTGGCTTGGCCGGCCATTGGCTTTTTAATTTTTTTGTAGCCCAAATTTTAATTGTAGCTTAGTTTTTAGTTTCAGACAACTTAGTATTTTAAATTTGTCTAGTGGTCAACGTCTCATCAGTTTATTTCAGCAAAAGTGAAATAGGATTGGGGCTAAACGTTTGAAAAAGCTATTTTGAATAAAGTTTAAATAAGCATAATGAAGCACGGTAGGCGAATAAAAATAGTAAATTCCAGCTTGCCTATGTTGGCCAATAGCTAACAACGACCAATCGTTTACGGAAAACCAACAGTTAACGGCCAACCAACGGCCAACGGCCAGCCGATTGGCTGGCCAACTTCAAACTCCGGCCAAGCCAAGCCAAGCCTACCGGCCCATGTCGAGAAATAAAAGTTACTTTTTGATGCGTTCTGATCTACCAATTGATTTTCTTTTAGGTTTTATTTTCATGGAGGTTCTTGGGTTCTGGGGTTATTAATTTTTGTAGAGATTTGATCTTTAACTATGTTTAGTTTCATTTTTTGATGGGGGTTCTCAGGGTTCTGAAAATTTTTTCAGGAGGTATGATCCTGTACTGCCAAGTTTTAAGTGTTTGCTGGAGATTTTGAGGGTTCTGGAGTCCGGGTGTACCGAAAAGTATGTGCGTTGTCTGGACTTAGATCTAGGACGAACTTGTTGTTCTTGTCGGCAGCTTCCGATTAATACCCATATTGTTGATATGGGCCTGTTTCATACACACAAATTTCAGCGTTAATTTATGAGAAAAGCCAGGAGAACCCCCCCCCCCAGTACACCCAGGTTATATACTACAAATTTGATGACTGAAATACATAATATACATATTATAAACATACCATGTCTGCTGAAGTAGTGTTTGAGGCCGGCCGGCTACCGGCTACCGGCTATACGACTTTTGCTCGCCGGCCGGCCGCCGGCTGGGATACAAATCTCCAATCAGAAATTTACAAAATAGAGAAACTAACCGTAAAGTGAACTCCAAATCTAGTTATCTAGTTATATCTAGCTAATTTTCTATGCTATGCTGTGCTATTTTTCTAAGATAACATTAGAAAATAAATATCTTACAAGTTATAATACCGCACTGCAAATTGCTTTAGGCCGGTAGCCGGCCGGCCCGGCGGCGAACCGCCGGCCTACCGGCAAACCGGCCGCCGGCCGGCCGGCCGGCTCACCGGCCGACCGGCCGCTGGGCTCGGCCGGGCCGGCCGGCGATCGGCCGGCCGGCAGCCGGCCGGCGGCCGGCCGGTGAAACCCCGGCCGGCCTCAAACACTATGCTGAAGTACCTGCTATAGGAAAGGATCCGCAACGTAGTCACGTACAAATTCAAAGTCCTGGATGTAAACGCATGATAAAATTTGAGAACCTTTTTTGTGATGGGGGTTCTGGGGGTTCTAACTTTTATCTTGACATGGGCCGCTCCACTCAAGCTTGGGTTTCCTTCTTTTAACTCTTTCATGAAAAAGATCGAGTTAATTTTAACTCTACTCTACCCTTTTTTGAAACGGTCCTACTAATTTGCAGGAAGTATATTCGAAAATCTTGTCAAGTAGTGTTGTTGACCGGCCGGCCTGGCTTGTAAATCCGACCGTCCGGCTAATAGAAGAGGTTTAGCACCATTTTTTGCATTTTACTACACGGTTTCTTCCCGAATTATATCGTGAAGATATATGGTGTACACGTTTAATTTAACTCCCAATTAAAGATACGGTTCCCTATGCAAATGAATCATGAACTATGCAAATTAAGGTTTCAAGCTTTCAAGCGTTTCATTATATGTAGTTGATATTTAGTTACGTGAGAGGACGGATTTTAGCGAGTTCTTGGAATTGTCGATTTCTATCAGAATTAAGTAAGTTTAGTTCTAAGCTATTTTGATGAAATAACAAAAGATCGATAGTAGGTTAAACCTTGGCTCAGTATGTGACTGAATAATTGGTTATTATTGGTAAAAATAAAGAATTTATGATCATTTACTCATTGAAATTAGCTCTTTGACAGGTGAGACTAAAAAACTTTGGGTCACAGAACGGATTAAAATTTACAGCTCACGGATCATTAGTCAGTTACAGTTAGCCGTCATGTGACAACAGATTAATTTGCGACATTTTGCAATTTGTAACAATTTGCAGATTACAACGCTTAATTAATTAAACTATATGCAGTTCGTATCCAAACTAAAGTGACAATAGATAAAATCATTTGATAAATTAATTAACACTCAGCTTAAGTTGTATCCAGCTATCCTAAATGATTGACTGAATCGAATCGAGGGCGCATCTTTTGCCGTCCGTTCTAATCCTACGCATACTCTACAGACCCCTGTTAGATCCAACCAACCAGAAGCACTTACTGGGGGACCGGAGACAGGAGTCCAATCCGGGTCCTAAAGCAGCCTCGACACATGTAGCGCTTCTGTCACGGCTGGTGGACCAAGGAGAAACCCAGGAGACAAGTCCAAGAGCAGTGATGTGGATCGGATCGATCGATCTGGGATCGTATAGGATCGAATACTAAAAACTTATGCTGTTTTCTATGTATATGTCTAACTTTGTTATTAATCATTTTCCAATTTTTAACCTAATATTTCGGTAATTTTGTGACTAATTATTTTTTGTTTTGTGTTTTAGGTTCATATTCCCTTGGGTTCCCGGTACGGGTCCAGCTCCGGATTGGTGGTATTTGTTTTATGTCTGTATTATTTTGAAGAGTTGGGATTCGGAATTTTTAGGCTATGCTGGAAAATGTTGGTCTGCTTCGTCTTGGAAATTTCTTGCTTTGTTTGGGAAAGCTCTGTTATAAAACAAGAGTGACTCCAGTGATAATGATGAGGCGAGCCACTCCGGTATCGGGGGGCAAGTGGGTGTGTGTTAGACTTGGGGAACCGAGTTGATCCGACCGCAGGAATCGTCTCTTGTTGATCAGTCGGGGTCTCTGCGATCCCGCGCAGTCGGGCCAAGGATCCCTCGACTGGTCCAGCAGAAGTCCCAAGTTTGCAGAAGCAACAAGAAGTCCGCGGTGAATTCTAACACTAAAATGCTGTGCTGACGCCGTAATGCCCAGGGATAACATGATTTGTCTCCGATTTTGCTACAATGATGTTTTTGGGGTCACTAATCATGAATGTGGGATTGGGTCGCAGGCGGACAGTGAAGGGCGGGCTATTCTCGCTCCTCCCCGGCGATGTCGCCCACAAGGGAAAGGAAATTTGGCTACAAGAAATAAGATAAGTTCCCAAAACTTGGGGTTTCAGAAGTCAAATTTCCAAAATCTCTGTAACTTCTCCAATAATTTCGAGGAAAATCACTATTTATGTAAGAAAACGCCCGAGTATTGTAGTTTTTGTAAAAAAGCCTAATTTTTTGCAAAACTGCAAAACTTGCTAAAAGTAAACTAATTTCAGCTTACAAAACGTGTGTGGCAAAATGTGGCATAACTGCTTCCACCAGAATGGGTCAGTAATAATTAGCCACATGTTCACGTATGGATCGGGTTTTGGATTAAGCTTACCATTGGCTCAGTATAGATAGACTTTCATTCGGATCGAAGAAATAACGTCCAAATTGCATTCAGATCCTCGTGTTATTTACAAAGATATTTTTGGATAAAAAATTAAATTGTTTACTTTACTTTGAATTTTTCGCAGTGAATGCAAGGTTTGCTGCTAATATTGATGGTTTATGGCTATTATGTCTAAGTTTTAAAATTCTACAAGTTATATTATTTTTTCAAGACATATTGCTCAAAAAATTAGCATTAGCGAAGAAAAAGAATATTAGTAGTTCATCATCAGTAGATGAACCATGCATTGTTGCTTAGTGGTGAACATCTCATTTAATTACACAACAGAGCTCCAACCAATATTGGTTTTGCATTTTTAATATTTATATATATACTGTTTTTATTGTGAAAGTGGTCATCAAGTAAAGGAATAGGAAAGTTAGATAAATGTATGTCTCACATCACAATTTTCAGGTCTCGATTTCTCTTGCCCTTTGCGTAATTTCGCATAACGGTCAAAGTCGCTCAGAAGATGGAAGAACCGAAAAATGCCACGAAGTCCGTTTCCGAGCAGTCGAAAAATCGGGAACTCGAATTTCGGAAATCACGGAATCGGTTTTGTCAACGCTGTCACTGTCGGGTTCATGGTCCTGAACAGTGTCGGGTTGGGAACAGCTGGTGCAGTTTCTGCAACACCTGGGGTCATACGGTACTTACTTGCCGTGCCCGAACCGCCATTTTGCACTACCAATTCTACCAGGGCTGGTTTCATAACTACGGCTACGGACAGTTTTATAGCCCTCACATGAAGTCCGGATTTCCGAGTTTGCTCAGCTTCAATTATTCCATTAATGAGCCAGGTTTCTCGCAGGTAATTCTTATGTTGTTGATCAAAATCAAAGTAATTCTTGTGCTATATTATAGTGTATTACAAATATTATTGGCGCCAACTTCACAATTTCTGGAATTTATGTGCAATTTAGGTATAAGTATTTGGTTACAGATTGTACTCCCATACATTCAGACATTTTTGGAATGTTACATATGATTTGATTAAAACTGAGAATTATGAATTGAGCCGTTTATCAATTTGGGATAATTACCTTAAAATGAGTCTCATTTAATATGTTATTTTCTTTTACACTTTTCATTATATATCCAATTATTCCAGTATAAACCGCTTGTTTACTCCATAATATAGATCCTCTCAATATCACCCATTACGACAAATGCGTAAATCGCTACGATCAAGTTTTTTTACTTCGCAATATGTATGAAACATGGGAAGTCGTGATATGACCTTGAAATCATACCTAATTTCCGCGTCTATTTTAGACCCCCTCATTCCGGAGAGGTCGTAGTCGTTCGAGACCGCCAAGCCGATCGCGGTCTCGTCACAGAAATCGCCAGGAATGTGAAGATTCCGCCTTATCCGTTCCGACTTCTCAGCTGAACCAGCTTCACCCGGGGTCCAGCCGAGAACAAGAAGAATCCGGAGATTCCAAACCCCCTTCCGGACTCAGCCCCGGAATTTTCGCGGGAGTTTTCCGGGAAGATTACACCTTCTTCTTCGAGGAGTCTCCGTTTTCCAACTTCACAGACAGCTTTTTCACTGCGGAAGGTCGAGGCTTCGGCAGCTCCAATCAATACTACGCCTGGAAAAAGGCTGGTCTGTTTATGATATATATATATAATATCAAAGCATAGTTCAAAACTGGTGGTTTGCTAATACTTCCAATTTCCTCCCAAATTTTTCCCTATTTTCTTTTGTATTTACTAGTAAATTTCGTGATCTTTCTATTTTAGTCTATTTGAATGAAAAAGATTTGGCCAAATCGATCTTTGAGTGTCAGTCTCCTAAGCTGCAGAAGAAGCTCACTTCTCTGATTGAAAATTTCGATCGACGCGCCTGGAATGAGGTTTCGGAGCAGGTCATGTTTGAGTCTAATTGGCACAAGGTTTGCGAATTTCCCAACATCTAGAAAGGTGTCAGCATCAAAGGAGTGGTAAAGAGGAATAACACTGCAGTTCCTGGGGCCTAAAAAATTGTAGCCATGGAGAATTGAAATTACAGTCTTCGTTTTACTAAACCGACGCACTGCGGGTTGAGTTCAGCCCCAATCAAGCACAGTTGAAAACAAACTGATATTTGAATTCTGCATTGCTTCTGTGAAAATTAAGATTTAAGATTAAGATCTCGTTCGGTTCTTTTAGCAACTGCCGGATTATTTGCAACTCCATAACTCCAAGTTTCGGAAGTCTAGCCTTTCTTTTCAACTAATTTTTATTCATTAGTAGTATAGGGCGGCCGTTTCGACCTCCAATCCCAATCCCAAAATCCGGCGTAAATTCTTTGGCCGCGTCCCCCCTTGGGAATCCGTCAAGATCATTTTAAATAAATTGTCCCTGGGGTTTCGATTCGAGTTTTACATTCTTATTCTCACCACCTGTTGTCTCTGGGGGTCTCCATCTTTTTCGAATTTTTAGGTCCCTTGGGGGTATTTCAAGGTCATTTTACTAACTTTTTCTTTTTTCTCCGACCCTCTGCGTTCTTCCCCCGGGGCTTGGGACCCGGCGTCTGCCCATTACCGGACACCTACCTATACGTCCTAGATTCCTGTCTAACCTACGTAACTAGTCTTCCTATACTCACCTACGTACCTATGTCCGGCCCGTCACCATCTGATGTTTTTGGTATTTTTTAGTTTTATAATTTTTATGTGTTTGTTGTATTAGTGCATAGTATACCCAGTCAGTTTATATACAATGAAACAAATACTGGTAACCCCTGCAACCATCCATTTTGTGGTAGGTCTCTGCAGCCGGGCCCACTCCAGTACATCCATCCTATCAAACTCTAGATTAAGTTCATCCAAGTCTTCCCTATTTCCAATAAATTTAGGTTCTTCTAGGTAGTGGTTGTTATTTGAAGGATAATAGAAAGCCAACTCATGGTCCAAAACATTTTGAAGAATGAAACCAAACGAGAAATTAATTTTGATAGAGTAGAATTGAGTATTAAAAACTGTGTAGAGGAGTTTCTTAAGGTTAGATTCCCTAGCGTCTTCTAAACGAAAGTTGTAGGTTGAATAGATACCCGGCCCGAGTTTAAATTTTGTCCTAATGTTTTCCCAATTTCGAATGTAGACATTTCTAATCGGTTCAGGTAGTTGTTCCAGGTAGTCTTCTGGGGGCTCTGGCGGATCTTCTTTAGGGAGCAGTAACCGGGGGCATTTTCTTTGCATAAGTATTTTATCGAAACTTTCATGACACCGAATATGGCCATCTAATCCCTTCTTAGTTTTGAATACGCTCGTGCAACGTGTGCAGGGATATTCTTGAGGCTCTTGGGGACTATTCTGATTAGTGGTAACCGGTTTACACACGTGATTAGCTTTTGTGTCTTTCCTAGGATAGCTTTTCCCACACTTCTCGCATATGAATTTTTCCTGCTCATGCTTCGCTTTTGTGTGCCGGTTAAGATCATACTTGCGTGTAAAAGTTTCCCCACATAGATCGCACAGAAAGTTCGCCATTCTTACTCAGAGCTCTTAAAGACCGACCGCTCACGATGACAGAACCAGTCAAACTGACGCGATTTCAAATTTTTCTCTGTTTATATAGACTTTTCAACAGCAATACCCCTAGTACCCCCTGTACCCCCTGTACCCCAAGTACCCCCAGTACCCCCAGTACCCCCTGTACCCCAAGTACCCCCAGTACTCCTGGTACCCCCGGTACCCCTAGTACCCCTGGTACCCCCGGTACCCCCAGTACCCCCTGTAACCCTAGTACCCCTGGTACCCCCTGTACCCCCAGTATCCCCTGTACCCCTAGTACCCCTGATACCCCCTGTACCCCCAGTACCTCTAGTACTTCTAGCACACTACTAGTACGCCCACACATACTGCCAGTCATACACCCAGTCATACTATTTGTTTCTTTGATGTATCCTGTACGCCCACACAAACACCCAGTCATACACCTAGTGTTGCGCAGTGGATTCACAAGAAGGTCCAATTTACTGACAGGAATACAATGTTCAGTAGAAAGGAGTTAAAAATATAGGCAGTTCACTTTTTGATTATACTTGAATGTCATGAAAACTGTCATAGGATTAGAACTCATGTTTTTCTTTCTTTTATCATAAAAAAGTTGCTTGTTCTTCGTCTCGCTGGTAGCGACATTCCGACCACCAGTGATTTGCTATAGTTTGTTATTATCAAAAGTCTGCTAAGGCATCCAGCATTTCCTTCGTCTTTCTTTCACTTTGGGTTGCGGCTTGTCTTTTAGGGCGTGTTCTTTCTTTACCAGTATCTTCTACTTTGGAATCGGCTGTAGGCCGACCGGGGCTACAAAATTTAGAACCACTAGATAAAGGATTAACCCTGGACGGGTTCTGGGCAGGAGAAACCCGGGAGGTGCTAGAGATCCCGGGGGATACCCCACTGGAAGGGCTCGTTGTTTTGTCCGGAGGAAATTCCCCAGGATCTTCCGTAACCTCATTAGGGGGAATCTCAGGTGGTGCCCCACTGGAAGGGCTCGTTGATTTGTCCGGAGGATATTCCCCAGGATCTTCCGTAGCATCATTATGAGAAAGTTCTTCGCCAGAAGTTTCGATTGGGTATAGAGTGTTAATAGGGCGCTGTAGTTTTCGTTGTGAAGGTAGCTGCAATAACACTGATCTGACCAGACCATCGCCACTATATACCAATTCAACGATCTTAGCAATAGGCCAAGTTGCTCTAGCACCACCGTCCTTGATCAATACCACATCGCCCACTGATGGTTGCATGTCATAAGTCGAACGAGGCTGCAATAGCTTCTTGGTCCCTTTCTCTTTTAGTGCAGCTAAATATTCTTCTTTCCAGATGCGCCAAAATTCATTCAATCTTTTCTGGCCTTTTTTCCATCCTTCAATCAAACTCGTTGTAGCTCCTGCTTTCGAAACATAATCTGGATCATGGCTGGACTCCACAAATTCCGGAAAACCAATCTTGGGATTAAGATTCAAAAAATGTGCAGGCGTGAGAACAGACTGACCAGTCAGTTCTTCTCCATGGCTTACAAGTGGCCTGGAATTTACGATAGCTTCTATCTCAGTTAAAAGTGTGTGTAATTGCTCACGAGATAAGCATAATCTTCCAATAGTCTTCCTCAGCGCAGTCTTCACAGTTCCTATCAATCTTTCATAGAATCCTCCTTGCCATGGTGCAAATTCCGGTATGAATTTCCATGTGATGCTTTCATTTGAACAAAATCCTTGAACAACTTCGGATTTCACAATGTCTGTCCATATCTCGGTGATGGTTTTGTTGGCCAACCTTAGATAAGGAGCATTGTCGGAAATCAACAGTTTAGGAGCTCCTCTTCTAGCTACAAATCTTCGCAAACAGAGGAGAAAGTCATGTGTCGTTAACGATTGAACCAATTCTAGGTGAATGGCTCGAGTAACCATGCACGTGAAAATGCATGACCACACTTTGGTAGAGTAGTCATTTTCCTTCACGTACAATGGGCCAAAATAGTCCAGCCCTATGAAAGTAAAGGCTGGAGCTTCTGTCAGTCTTTCTTTTGGCAACTGAGGAGTCATCGGATATCTATACTGTTTTCCACTATGCTTCTGACAAATCTTGCACTTTCGGAGAACTTGAGCAACCGTGCAGCGACCTTTAGGTATCCAGTAAGTTCTTCGAACTTGAGATAGAGTATGATTTACACCAGCGTGAAACAACCTTTGATGAACATCAATGATCACGAGTTGAGTAAACCATTCTTCACGTGGCAGCAGAATCGGCCGCAGTGCGTCTTCTGAAAGATTTGTATTCTGTATTCTGCCACAACATCTCAACAAGTTCATGTTGTCAATGATCAGCCCTAGCTGCGTTGTGAGATTGTCTTCCCTGTTATTTTGGACTGAAAGTTTGTTGTCCATAAACCGTTTCTGCTGTACATACACTATCCATTTGTTCCTTGCACGTTGAAGTTCAGAAGCTGTTAATTCCAATTCTGTTTCTTCAATACTCTTCTTTTTCAATTTTCGCACAAATCGTTCACAATATGCGGTCACCCGCAACATTTTCGTCAGAGAGGAGTAAGCCTTCTCATCTATTCCAAAGGGGCTGACGAAAACAGCCAAAACTGGCATACTGACTGTTGCGTTTACTATCAAGAAAGATGCTATTAACTAATCGTACAACGGTTTATATAGCCAATATGTTCTATCTTAGAATGATCTGATCCCCAACACATACAGGATCAGATCTAGTTACCACATTTTCCCTCTCCCTACAAAAATCAACAAAGTTTAAAAGCAAAGTTTAAAAGATCCAAAAAGTTTCAAAAATTTCATAGTATGATAATGTCTTCTTCTTCGGTTCTTTCCACTACATCTTGAGAGATAGGCTAGATCCAGTTGATGGTAGTAGCTGACGGACAAACTCGACGGAAATGACCACGCCCTCCGCACTTGTTGCAGATAGCCTTCAGAGCAGGACAGACATGAGAACCAGAACTATAGGAATTTCCACAGCTAGCACAGACCTTACTTTTTCCTGCCGATCCTTCCAGCTGCTTTCTATCTCGCTGTGCTCTACAGGAGATCACAGCTCCCTGGAACGCAGCGTCGTTCTTTTCTCTCTCTTTCTTCTGCTTGGCGGCATGAATAGGCAAATCTTGCTGACTTTGGGCACCATCGGCGACCATACAGTTCAAGACAGATCGCTTACGTGATTTCCAGGGTATCGTCGGGCTTCCGAGACAGGGCAAAAAGGACGGAGGTGGTGTTCCGAAGCTGCACGGGTAGGCCATGGGATACGAGATAATCCCAGTACAGATCCCAACTCGTCGCCAAAATGTTGCGTTTACTATCAAGAAAGATGCTATTAACTAATCGTACAACGGTTTATATAGCCAATATGTTCTGTCTTAGAATGATCTGATCCCCAACACATACAGGATCAGATCTAGTTACTACACTGACCTCAAACATTACTTTCTGAGTGTTTTCGCTTTCACTGTCTTCGATTTCTTCGCTTCCTTCGATTCCATCGAAGCTTTTAGGCCAGGAATTAGAAGACAACTTCAGCCAGGCCGGACCATGCCACCAGAGCTCGTTCTTGGTCAAATCCTTTGTTGTACAATGTCGAGTGGCGATATCGGCAGGATTCTCCTTGGATGGTACATACTGAAATGATATTCCAAAATAAAAAAGTTTCTGCAAGCCAGAGAAGCCGCTGATAGACAGTCCATACAAATGTCTACTTCTGGAAAGGGTCTAGGCAGCACTACAACTACCACAAATATACACAGAAAACCCTTTCGAGCAACGGCCGAAACCCTTGTTTCAACTACTAGTACTAAATCAAAATCACTCCAACCGCGTTGTGCTTTCTGTAAAGCAAACCACTGGAGTGATGAGTGCCCGGTTTACACTACAATTGATGCCAGAAAGTCTTGCATCAAGGGTTGTTGTTACATTTGCCTTAAGAAAGATCATCTGCTAAAAGATTGTGACATAAGAAAATCCTGTTTCCACTGTGGAATTTCCTCCAATCATCACAGAAGCCTTTGTCCGACGAAGTTGACTTCCGGTAGAAAGAGTAAAGTACAAGTGACCGCCATAGCAGGCGAAATTACCAGTGAAGTGTCCTCGTAGCTACAGAGGAAAGAGTGGTACTGCAGACCGCAAAAGTTACAGTCTCGAATCCATTAGATGGACGCAGTGTTCAGATTAGGCTGCTTCTGGACTCTGGCAGCCAAAGAAGTTATATAACAAAGAATGTAGCAACTACTTTAGGTTTGACTTCTTCAACTTCAGAGGTGCTCTCAGTCGTTACCTTTGCTACAAGTAAAGCTAGGCAAATAGAAACTACCAGTACTGAAATCTCTCTTCACATGTTAGATGGACAGGAAAAGAAACTTACTGTCAATGTGGTAGAAAAGGTCACTGGACAGGTTCGCAGGCATCCAGTCGCTGCTCTACCAACCAAGACCTTATGGGATGGCATGCCATTGGCGGATACCTGGCCAACACATGATGAATCCGTTTCTATTGATATGCTCTTGGGTTCTGATTATTATATGGAGATCGTCACCATGGACAGAATCGAAGTTAGCAAAGGCCTATTTCTGTTAGGCTCTAAATTTGGATGGGTCCTTACTGGAAGAACCGCAGCAATGATGGAAACCACAACAACTACTACAGTCAATCGCTGCCTGGCAGCCGTCATCCGTCGCAGTAGAGAATCCATTGGCCCCAGTAATAGTAGAATAAAGAATGTCACAGAGAGGAAGGGCATAAATGGATCAGTGATAGCGCTCTGCTACCATGTTGCGCAGTGGATTCACAAGAAGGTCCAATTTACTGACAGGAATACAATGTTCAGTAGAAAGGAGTTAAAAATATAGGCAGTTCACTTTTTGATTATACTTGAATATCATGAAAACTGTCATAGGATTAGAACTCATGTTTTTCTTTCTTTTATCATAAAAAAGTTATTATTTGTTCTTCGTCTCGCTGGTAGCGACA
>JASAND010031971.1:0-14965 GCA_030248195.1 Trissonchulus latispiculum | reverse complement strand
TCTAGTCAAATGAAGGCCCGCATCGAACTGAACAACTTTTCGCCAAGAACCACCCACCCAAACTTGCTGTGTCGGATTTATATACTT
Organism: Trissonchulus latispiculum; assembly: GCA_030248195.1. Classification (NCBI taxonomy): domain Eukaryota; kingdom Metazoa; phylum Nematoda; class Enoplea; order Enoplida; family Ironidae; genus Trissonchulus; species Trissonchulus latispiculum. The sequence goes on along the minus strand of JASAND010031971.1, from coordinate 14,878 downwards.
GCTTTCTCAACCGGAATTTAAACGACAAAACATCAGACCAACACACATATGTATTATCCCCTTTTGTGCGGAGTATTTTTGTTACTTGTATATATGTTATGAAAGCAAAATAAAATTTGTAAATATATGTGTAAATATAAGCCGGTATATAGTCATAAAATAAACTGAAAGCGTTGAGTAGAATTAATTATATACTTACAAAACAGGAAAGGAAACAAAAAAAGAAGACACTTTAAGAGACAGAAGTTCTGTCACAGAATTAAGTATATACGTAATAAAGCAGCACGGAAGTATAAGGAAGTATAAGTGGACCCAGCGGCCTGTGGCGCCCTGATCAGGGTGCGGACCGGTCCAAAATCGTTTTTCCAAAGGTGGCCATGTTTGGTATCAAATGAAAGCCCTTGGTGAGGCGAACATTTTTTGTCGTTTTGGGACCCCTCCAAAGTGGACCCAGCGGCTTGTGGTGCCCTGATCAGGGTCCGAAATCGATTTTTGAAAAAGTGGCCTAGTTCGGCATCAAATGGAAGCCCTTGGTGAGGCGAATATTTGAGGCGCCGCTGCCCCCCCCCACACCCACATCGATAATCACTCAGAAAAAAGCGTTAAACACACAATCTTGCGTTATCAAAATAGCATTAAAAAAAAAGAAATTTACGTTTCTACGTCCCCACGCGTACTCCGCTACCCCCCCCCCAATATCGTCAGCCATTCAACACACTTTTTAATTGTTCATATGTCCATAATATATATATATATATATATATATGTCTATATATATATATACCCTACGCGGCGCGCTACCAACCCCCCAAATATCGGCAGCCGGACAGAAAATTGCGTTAAATATATACACGGTTTTGCGGGCTCAAATTTGCATAAACAGTGCTAATAAATGAGTCTGCTATTTATGTAAATTTCTATCATCTTTGTCATTAGAGGACCCCTCCAAAGTGACCCCAGCTGCACGTGGCGCCATGACCAAGGTCCGGACCGGTCCAAAATCGATTTTTTTAAAGATGGCCGTGCTTGGTATCAATTGAAACATTGCGAACCTCCCTTGGTGAGGCGAACAGTTTTTGTCGTTGGGGGGACCCCACCAAAGTCGACCCAGCGGCGCATTACCGGCCATTAACCAGGGTATTTTTTACAGGGGGGGCGGGGGGGCCCCCCTGAAATTGAGCCTCCCCCCGAAAATGCCTCCCCCCCCCCGTAATCGCCCCTGCCGGGATTTTTGCTTCTCCCCCCCCCGGGATTTTTTGGGGGCCCAAATTTTTGCAAAAATAGGCAAATTTTCAAAAATTTTTTCGGCGTCGCCGGACATTTTCTCGTAAAAATGGCTATTTTTAGCTTAAATCCTTGCATTTTTGAGAGCTTTTTGCGTTTCCACGTGTAAAATACGCCAAAAAATACCAATTTTTAGCTCATTTTTGCAAAAAAATCTTCCCCCCCCCCGAAAATTTCTTTCCCTCCCCCCGGGAAGCCCCCCCCCGAAAAAATCCCTAAAAATACCCTGTTAACATCGGCAACCTCTCAGAAAATTGCGTTAAACACACAGTTGCGTTCTCAAATTCGAATGAAAGAGCCTGCAATTTAAATTTCTATGGCCCCACGCTGCGCCATACCCCCCCCCCCCAAAAAAAATGTCGGCAGCCATTTAGAAAATTGCGTTAAATACACGCTTTTGCGGGCTCAAATCTGCATAAACAGTGCTAATAAACAAGTCTGCTATTTATCATAGGGGTCGCGGTAGCGACCCCTATAATATGAGTGAAATCATAGGGGTCGCGGTCAGGGGCGGATCCAGGGGGGGGGGGGGCGGGGGCGGGGGGAGGGGTGCGGCCGCCCCCGTCGCGATTCGAAGGTAGGAAAAATTAGGGAGAGAAAGAGGAAAAAGGGCAAAAAACCAAAAAATTTCGCGCAAAAAACCAAAAAAAATATAGGCTTTTCTTATAAATGGTTAAAATGCACACTAATCATAGGGGTCTTGTTATGAAAAGCCATATAATATGAGTGAAAATGGTCGAATGACCGTGTAAAACAAGGCTGCGCAGAGCTGCGCAGATCCTGCGCAGATTATGTGCGCAAAAAATTGTACGTGTCGAGTTTAGTATGTTGTGCGAAGTTTCATCCCCGTACGTGTGCGAAGTTTCATCTATGCTACTTTCCGTTAAAAAGTTGCGCCAAAAAATCGCTTACGAGAGTGATGTTTTTTTCCGGTTCTCCGCTTTGACGTCTGGTAAGGGGGGTTTTGTAGCTTTAATAACAACAGATGAATAACTAGAGATAGAAAAAATTTTTGCCTATGAAAAACCATATATATTCTTGGAGTACGCAACAAAAATAAGCCGATAGGCTAGTTTTTATGCCTCCCAGAGCCGAAAAATTTTTTGGCAGGGGGCCAAAATCCGCCCAAAACGGCTAAAATGGCCAAAAAGTATGCTTCAAAGGCGCCGTATATACCAGTTCAGACTGGGCTATATATGGGGCAATACTGCCTATATGGCTGAATAGGACACATATCAGGGTCGTTCAATTGCTATATGATTTTCCGGCCCTGAGCGTAATTTTTGGGTGGTACTGGCCTACCAAAGTTGGTGAATTTTGGGTCCAACTTTGAACTTGGTTTTTTCGCTTATTTTGCGACCTGACAGCCTCAAGTCTTGCATACAAAGGTTTTTGCGGACGGAGAATCGATTCCCGCTATCAATTTTGCTGCCCGACTGACCCAAGTTGCTGGGCTGGTTCCACTCTGCCGTCTGGAGGGTCATGTCGGCAACCGCTACCTGGAGGCCCATACTGGGCTCTACTGGCCTCTCAAAACTTTCTCTATAGGGGTTTTCTGGTGCGCCCAGCCCATATCCGGTGTCCGTTTTGCCGTCCGACTCATCCATCTTGCTGGGCTGTTTCCACTTTGTCGTCTGGAGGGTCATGTCGGCAACCGTTTCCTGGAGGTCCATACTAGGCTCTACTTGGCCTCTCAAAACTTTCTCTATAGGGGTTTTTCTTGTGCGCCCAGCTCATTTCCGGTGTCTGTTTTGCTGTACAACGCACCCATTTTGCTGGGCTGGCTCCACTTGACCTTCTGAGGGGTCAGGTCGGTAAGGGGTCAGGTGGTCCAAAATGAAATTTTTCAAAAGTGGTCAAATTTTGGTACCAAAATGAAAGCCCTAAGTGAGGTGAGCAACTTTTGTCATAGAATTGCATGCTCAAAATGGCTGTAGCGTGCTGTGGTGGGGTGGGGTGGGGACTTAGGCGATTTTCGGTCAAAAATGAAATTTTTCAAAAGTGGTCAAATTTGGTACCAAATGAAAGCCCTAAGTGAGCTGAGAAACTTTTGTCATAGAATTGCATGCTCGAAATGGCTGTAGCGTGCTGTGGTGGGGTGGGGTGGGGACTTAGGCGATTTTCGGTCAAAAATGAAATTTTTCAAAAGTGGCCAAATTTGGTACCAAATGAAAGCCCTAAGTGAGGTGAGCAACTTTTGTCATAGAACTGCATGCTCAAAGTGGCTATAGAGTGCTGTGGTGGGGCGGGGTGGGGACTTAGGCGATTTTCGGTCAAAAATTAAATTTTTCAAAAGTGGTCAAATTTGGTACCAAATGAAAGCCCTAAGTGAGGTGAGCAACTTTTGTCATAGAACTGTAAAAATGCGTGCATACCAGGGGATTTTAATGGGTTTTTGAAAATCGTTCCTGCGTAAATTTTGCGTTGTATATATTTTTATTTTAGAATGCGTATTTTTAATTTCGACTGCGTAAAATTACAAAAATTGCTTCTCAACGTTATGAAGCTATAAACGCTTTTAATTTCGAGTTACTGCGTTTTTACGAGTTTTTAAACAATGTTAAGAGCCTTAGCTTCATTTTACGTTGCATGCTCATCGAACTGCACTGTCAAAGTATGAATAGCTGGCGAAAAATAGATACGCAGGGGTCTGGGGCGCAGCCCCCATAAGTCAAAGAAAATTTTAAACTTCGGATTAAATTTGTGTTCAAAACTTCTTTGCCTTGAGAAGTGAATAGTTGGTTAGATACGTATAATGTTCCCTTGAACAGATATTTTAGTTTACTATGTCAAATCAAAATAGAAACAAACAGCAACGCATACTATGCATAGAACGCACAGAAGTATAGCAACTGCTGCCTGCTATATACCGAAAAATAATTGAAGACCAGCCACCCCACCCTGCCCCATATGCTATCCTTAAAACAACCAAAGAACGGTTAATTCGCGCCGAAGGCGCGAAAATTTTTGTTTTTTCTGCTTTTCCTCTTTTCCGCTTCTTAATTTTTCTGACCTTCGAAACCTGACAGGGGGGGCGGCCGCTCCCCCCGCCCCCCTTGGGTGCGCCCCTGCTAAGCACATATCGGTTCGCCGTGGGCTCCAGCCAACCCAGCTGTCTATCCTTAACTGGTCGGTAAATGGGTACCACTTCGGTGGGAAGGTAACAGGAGTCTGTGTTCTGGCGTAAGCCTGATGAAGGGCTGGCCCCCTTTCCACAGATGTAGTCAACATTCGAGTTGTCACTCCTGGCTTCGGGCTGAGAATCCGGAGATAAGCACCGGCACCCTATAACCTTCTATAATTTTGGAGTTCTCTCTCCAGGGGTCACTTTACCTTACCTTACCTTTACCTTAGGCGATTTTCGGTCAAAAATGAAATTTTTCAAAAGTGGTCAAATTTGGTACCAAATGAAAGCCCTAAGTGAGCTGAGCAACTTTTGTCATAGAATTGCATGCTCAAAATGGCTGTAGCGTGCTGTGGTGGGGTGGGGTGGGGACTTAGGCGATTTTCGGTGTTTGGTGTTCGGTGCATGGTGTTCGGAACTATATTATGTTGGTTCTTTTTTGCGCATACATATGTAAAAGAATGGAAAACAAGAACCAAAAATGCTCCTTCGTCGCATGTAAAATACATATGAGTACGCTCTCAGGCAGGTTGTACAAACACGGAAACTAGCCTGTAAAATGCATATGAGTGGCGTTGAGGTTGTAAATTAAGGAAAACAAGTTGCAACGGCTTAACATATGAGCCTGTCCTACAACGAGGCTCATATTGGCGTCACAGTGCAGCCATCTTAAAGATCATCAGGTCATTTTATTAAAGAAAAAACGAATGAATAGACATAACATGTTAACATTGTGGCTTGAAAGAAATGGACAGAACGAAGTGAACTGCGACACCTCAAGTTGAACTGTACATGCAAGCTGATGTTTCCCGAAACACGATGGCACCTACTATTTCCGGATGCACTATAGTACACCTACTGTATTCTCGGAACACTATGACACACTACTCTCACATACGTAATGCTTTCCCCACATGGCTCGGAGTCAGAGCGCAGAGTGGCATGTCGTATAATGCGTATGCACAGTACTGGGCTTATTCTAGGGATTTTTTCTTGGGGGGGGGGGCTTCTTGGGGGGGCCCCCCAAAGTTCAGAGGGCCAAGGAATTTTTGGCGGGGGGCGAAAAGTTTTCTAAAAATATGCTAAATATAGCGCTATTTTTCTTTCATATATATAATATAAAATTTTATTTTCATTGAAAAAATAAGCATATTTATTGTTGAAAAGGGCAAAAATTGAGTAAAAATCTCCGGCGAAGCCGAAAATTTTTGAAAATTTGGCCTTCTGAGCGATTTTTCATGGAAAAGGTTGGTACCAAAAGGGGCACCCACTTTTTTTGGGGGGGGGGGCGATTTTTGGGGGGGGAACGATTTTTGGGGGGGGGAAGGGTGTTTATGGGGGGGGGGGGCCCCCCCCCCCCCCCCCCCCACTAGAATAAGCCCAGCAGTATAATGTCTTAGCGACAAGATGTGTGAAGGACAATTTTGTAATGAAAAGCTTTACGTGCTATTTATATGAAGGTCAAATTTCGACATATTATAATTATGACATACGCCAATATGAGCCTCGTTGTAGGACAGGCTCATATGTTAAGCCGTTGCAACTTGTTTTCCTTAATTTACAACCTCAACGCCACTCATATGCATTTTACAGGCTAGTTTCCGTGTTTGTACAACCTGCCTGAGCGTACTCATATGTATTTTACATGCGACGAAGGAGCATTTTTGGTTCTTGTGTAAATTTCTATCCTATGTACCCCCCCTACCCCCCCCACCCACCGACATCGGCAACCGCTCAGCAAATTGCGTTAAACAAACATTTGCGTTCTCAAATTCGCATAAAAGAGCCTGCAATTTAGGTTTCTACGTCCCCACGCGGCGCCGCAACCCCCCCGCATATCTTCAGCCATTCAGAAAATTGCGTTGAACACTCGTGTTTTAATTGCTCAATTTTGCATAATATATTTGTGCTAATACAAGAGGCTGCTATTTTGATTTCTATCCTACCTCAGGCGGCGCCGCTTGGGGACGTAGAAACCTAAATTGCAGGCTCTTTAATGCGAATTTGAGAACGCAAATGTTGTTTAACACAATTTGCAATTTTGAACATATCGATAATCGTGGTGGGGGGGGGGGGGGGGGGGGTACATAGGATAGAAATTTACGCAAGGCAAAAATTCAACTTCGCTTCGTCACGTAGCCAAAACTACATGTAGTACGCTCAGGCAGTTGTGCTGCGAGAACTAACTGTAGCGCCATGTGGCATTGAGGACGAGATAAGGAAAACAGACGCAGCAACCCAACATATGAGCCTGATCTACAACGAGACGGCGTATGCATAATTATAATATGTCGAAATTTGACCTTCATATAAATAGCACGTAAAGCTTTTTCGTTACAAAGTCGCTCACACATCTTGTCGCAAGACACCATACTGCTGGGCTTGTGCACTTTGAGGGCCCCCCCGTAACCTTTTTTTTTTTTCCCAAAAGTCGTTCCCCCCCCCCCCCAAAAGTGGGTGCCACTTTTGGTACCAAGCAACTTTGCCCACTGAAAAAAATCGCAAACTCGAAAAGGCCAAATTTTCAAAAATTTTCCGGCTTCGCCGGAGATTTTTATATTTTGCCACTTTTCAACACTAAATCTGAAAACATTTTGCTATGAAAAAATCAACTTTTATAGTATATATATGCCGAAATAGCGCTATTTTGTATTTTTCGAAAAATTTTCGCCCCCCCCCCCAAAAATTCGCGAGACGCGGGAAACTGCCCCGAAAAAAATCCCTGGGAATAAACGGTGCATACGCATTATACGACATGCCACTACACGCTTCCGAGCCATGTGAGAGAAAGCATTGCATATGTGAGTAGTGTGTGTGTCGGCGGGGCTACAGTAGGTGTACTCCAGACCGTCCGGAAATAGTAGGTGCGCCATCGTGTTTCGAACTGCATGTACAGTTCCGACTTGGATGTCAAAGTTCATAGATATATCCTTCTTTCGAAACCACAATGTTAACATGTTATGTCTATTCATTCGTTTTTCTTTAATAAAATGACCTGATATTCTTGGAATGGCTGCACTGTGACGCCAATATGAACCTCGTTGTAGGACTCGCCCCAATCTTAAGCCGTTTGCAACTTGTTTTCCTTAATTTACAACCTCCACATTTTGAATTTTCATGTTTTATTTTGGCTACTACAGTACTCATGCTGTGACGCATGCGGCTGAAAAACCCGATTTTAGTTCTTGTTTTTGCATTCTTACATATGTATGCGCAAAAAAGGACCAACGTAGTATGGTTCGAACACTATGCACCGAACACCCCAAACACCGAGAAATCGCCTAAGTCCACCCCACCCACCACAGTACCTCTACGAGCATGCAATTCTATGACAAAAAGTTGCTCAGCTGCCAGAACTTTCATTGTGCCAAATTTGACCCAAAAAAATTTCATTTTTGACCGAAAATCGCCCCAAGGTAAAGGTAGGTAGGTAAAGTGACCCCTGGAGAGAGAACTCCAAAATTATAGGGAATTATAGGGTGCCGGTGCTGTCTCCGGATTCTCAGCTAATACAAACCTTCGAATGTTGACATCTGTGGAAAGAGGCCAGCCCTTCGGCCACGCCCGGGACACGGAGCTCCTGTTACCACCGAGATGGTACCGCACCACCGACCGATTAGGGATAGACAGCTGAGACGGCTGGAGCCCGCGACAGAGCGAGACCGAATGTGATAGCGGCGGAGCACGCAAGAGAGGGGGGGCGGGGGGGGGGGGGGCGGCCGCCCCTGTCGAGATTTCGGTCAGAAAAAAAATTAAGAAGCGGAAAAGAGGAAAGCGAAAAAAACAAAAATTTTCGCGCCCCTTCGGCGCAGTACGTTCTTTGGTTGTTTTAAGGATAGCATATGGGGCAGGGTGGAGGTGGCTGGTCTTCAATTACATTTTTCGGTATAACTGAGCAGCAGTTGCTATACTTCTGTGCGTTCTATGCATAGTATGCGTTGCTGTTTGTTTCTAACTTGATTTGACATAGTAAACTAAAATATCTGTTCAAGGGAACATTATACGTATCTAACCAACTATTCACTTCTCAAGGCACAAGAAGTTTTGAACACAAATTTAATCCGAAGTTTAAAATTTTCTTTGACTTATGGAAACTGCACCCCGGACCCCTGCGTATCTATTTTTTCGCCAGCTATTCATACTTTGACAGTGCAGTTCGATGAGCATGCAACATGGAAAATGAAGCTAAAGGATCTTAACATTGTTTAAAAACTCGTAAAAACGCAGTAAGCTCGAAATTAAAAGCGTTTATAACTTCATAACGTTGAGAAGCACTTTTTTGTAATTTTTACGCAGTCGAAATTAAAAGCGCATTCTAAAATAAAAAATATATACAACGCAAAATTTTGCAGGAACGATTTTCAAAAAACCCATTAAAATCCCCTGGTATGCACGCATTTTTACAGTTCTATGACAAAAGTTGCTCACGTGACTTAGGGCTTTCATTTGGTACCAAATTTGACCACTTTTGAAAAATTTAATTTTTGACCGCCAAATCTGCCCACCCCGCCCCACCACAGCACTCTATAGCCACTTTGAGCATGCAGTTCTATGACAAAAGTTGCTCACCTCTCGCTTAGGGCTTTCATTTGGTACCAAATTTGGCCACTTTTGAAAAATTTCATTTTTGACCGAAAATCGCCTAAGTCCCCAACCCACCCCACCACAGCACGCTACAGCCATTTCGAGCATGCAATTCTATGACAAAAGTTTCTCAGCTCACTTAGGGCTTTCATTTGGTACCAAATTTGACCACTTTTGAAAAATTTCATTTTTGACCGAAAATCGCCTAAGTCCCCACCCCCACCCCACCACAGCACGCTACAGCCATTTTGAGAATGCAATTCTATGACAAAAGTTGCTCACCTCACTTAGTGCTTTCATTTTGTACCAAATTTGACCACTTTTGAAAAATTTCATTTTGGACCACCTGACCCCTTACCGACCTGACCCCTCAGAAGGTCAAGTGGAGCCAGCCCAGCAAACTGGGTTGCGTTGCACGGCAAAACGGACACCGGAAATGAGCTGGGCGCACCAGAAAACCCCTATAGAGAGAAGTTTTGAGAGGCCAAGGAGAGCCTAGTATGGACGTCCAGGAAACGGTTGCCGACATGACCCTCCAGACGACAAAGTGGAAACAGCCCAGCAAGATGGATGAGTCGGACGGCAAAACGGACACCGGATATGGGCTGGGCGCACCAGAAAACCTCTATAGAGAAAGTTTTGAGAGGCCAGTAGAGCCCAGTATGGGCCTCCAGGTAGCGGTTGCCGACATGACCCTCCAGACGGCAGAGTGGAACCAGCCCAGCAACTTGGGTCAGTCGGGCAGCAAAATTGATAGCGGGAATCGATTCTCCGTCCGCAAAAACCTTTGTATGCAAGACTTGAGGCTGTCAGGTCGCAAAATAAGCGAAAAAACCAAGTTCAAAGTTGGACCCAAAATTCACCAACTTTGGCAGGCCAGTACCCAAAAATTACGCTCAGGGCCGGAAAATCATATAGCAATTGAACGACCCTGATATGTGTCCTATTCAGCCATATAGGCAGTATTGCCCCATATATAGCCCAGTCTGACTTATTACGGCGCCTTTGAAGCATACTTTTTGGCCATTTTAGCGTTTTGGCCGATTTTGGCCCCCTGCCAAAAATTTTTTCCGGCTCTGGGAGGCATAAAAACTAGCCTATCGGCTTATTTTTGTTGCGTACTCCAAGAATATATATGGTTTTCATAGGCAAAAATTTTTCTATCTCTAGTTATTCATCTGTTGTTATTAAAGCTACAAAACCCCCTTACCAGACGTCAAAGCGGAGAACCGGAAAAAAAACATCACTCTCGTAAGCGATTTTTGGCGCAACTTTTTAACGGAAAGTGGTACGGGGATGAAACTTCGCACACATACTAAACTCGACACGTACAATTTTTTGCGCACATAATCTGCGCAGGATCTGCGCAGCTTCTGCGCAGCCTTGTTTTACACGGTCATTCGACCATTTTCACTCATATTATAGGGGTCGCTACCGCGACCCCTATGATTAGTGTGCATTTTAACCATTTATAAGAAAAGCCTATATTTTTTTTGGTTTTTTGCGCGAAATTTTTTGGTTTTTTGCCCTTTTTCCTCTTTCTCTCCCTAATTTTTCCTACCTTCGAATCGCGACGGGGGGGCCGCCCCCGCCCCCCCCCCCCCCCCCCCCTGGATCCGCCCCTGACCGCGACCCCTATGATTTCACTCATATTATAGGGGTCGCTACCTACCCTATGATAAATAGCAGACTTGTTTATTAGCACTGTTTATGCAGATTTGAGCCCGCAAAAGCGTGTATTTAACGCAATTTTCTAAATGGCTGCCGACATTTTTTTTGGGGGGGGGGGGGGTGGCGGCGCAGCGTGGGGGCATAGAAATTTAAATTGCAGGCTCTTTCATTCGAATTTGAGAACGCAACTGTGTGTTTAACGCAATTTTCTGAGAGGTTGCCGATGTTAACAGGGTATTTTTTGGAATTTTTTTCGGGGGGGGGGGGTCGCGGGGGGGAAAATTTTTCGGGGGGGGGGGAAGATTTTTTAGCAAAAATGAGCTAAAATTTTTTATTTTTTGGCGTATTTTACACGTCGAAAGGTAAAAAGTTCTCAAAAATGCCAGGATTTAAGCTAAAAATAGCCATTTCTACGAAAAAAACTCCGACGAAGCGGGAAAATTTTTGAAAATTTGCCTATTTGGCAAAAATGGCAAAAATTTGGGCCCCCAAAAATCCCGGGGGGGGAGAAGCAAAAATCCCGGCAGGGGCGATTTCGGGGGGAGGGGCATTTTCGGGGGGGAGGTCAATTTCGGGGGGGCCCCCGCCCCCTGTAAAAAATACCCTGGTTAATGGGGTTTGCGGCGCCGCTGGGTCGACTTTTGGTGGGGTCCCCCAACGACAAAAAATAGTTCGCCTCACCAAGGGAGGTTCGCAATGTTTCAATTGATACCAAGCACGGCCATCTTTAAAAAAATCGATTTTTGGACCGGTCCGGACCTTGGTCATGGCGCCACGTGCAGCTGGGGTCACTTTGGAGGGTCCTCTAATGACAAAGATGATAGAATTTACATCAAATAGCAGACTCATTTATTAGCACTGTTTGTGCAAATTTGAGCCCACTAAAACCGTGTATATATTTAACGCAATTTTCTGTCCGGCTGCCGATATTTGGGGGGTTGGTAGCGCCCCGCCTAGTGTATATATATATATATACATAGATATATATATATATATATATATTATGGCGATATGAACAATTAAAAAGTGTGTTGAATGGCTGACGATATGGGGGGGGGGTAGCGGCGCCGCGTGGGGACGTAGAAACGTAAATTGCAGGATTTTTAATGCGAATTTGAGAACGCAAGAATGTGTGTTTAACGCAATTTTCTGAGAGATTATCGATGTGGGTGAGGGGGGGGGTAGCGGCGCCTCAAATATTCGCCTCACCAAGGGCTTCCATTTGATGCCGAACTAGGCCACTTTTTCAAAAATCGATTTCGGACCCTGATCAGGGCACCACAAGCCGCTGGGTCCACTTTGGAGGGGTCCCAAAACGACAAAAAATGTTCGCCTCACCAAGGGCTTTCATTTGATACCAAACATGGCCACCTTTGGAAAAATCGATTTTGGACCGGTCCGCACCCTGATCAGGGCGCCACAGGCCGCTGGGTCCACTTATACTTCCTTATACTTCCGTGCTGCTTTATTACGTATATACTTAATTCTGTGACAGAACTTCTGTCTCTTAAAGTGTCTTCTTTTTTGTTTCCTTTCCTGTTTTGTAAGTATATAATTAATTCTACTCAACGCTTTCAGTTTATTTTATGACTATATACCGGCTTATATTTACACATATATTTACAAATTTTATTTTGCTTTCATAACATATATACAAGTAACAAAAATACTCCGCACAAAAGGGGATAATACATATGTGTGTTGGGCCTATGTCTGTCGTTTAAATTCCGGTTGAGAAAGCAAGTATATAAATCCGACACAGCAAGTTTGGGTGGGTGGTTCTTAGCGAAAGTTGTTCAGTTCGATGCGGGCCTTCATTTGACTAGAAGTTTGACCACTTTTGAAAATTTTAATTTTTGATCCAAAATCGCCTAAGTCCCCACCCCACCCCACACAGCACTCTACAGCCATTTTGGGTACGCAGTTCTATGACAAAAGTTGCTCAGTTCGATGCGGGCTTTCATTTGGTACCAAATTTGACCACTTTTGAAAAATTTTATTTTCGACCCAAAATCACCTAAGTCCCCACCCCCACCCTACCACACCACCCAACCCGGGGCTTTTTCTCGTGGGGGGGGGGGGTGGGGGCCCCCCCCATAAACACCCTTCCCCCCCCCCCAAAAATCGCCCCCCCCAAAAAAAGTGGGCGCCCCTTTTTGATGCAAATTTTTGCCCTGAAAAAATAGTTCAGAAGGCCAAATTTTCAAAAAATTTTCCGGCTTCGTCGGAAATTTTTACTCAATTTTTGCCCTTTTCAACACTAAATCTACTTATTTTTGCTATGAAAATCAACTTTTATAGTATATGCCAAAAAAATAGCGCTATTTTTTGCTTTTTTTTCTAAAATTTTTCCCCCCCCCCCCCCCAAAAATTCCTTGCCCCTCGGACCTATGGGCCCCCCCCCCCAAGAAGCCCCCCCCCAGAAGTTGAAGAATTTTTTGAAATCGTGGAAAATTCAGCAGTTCAAATGTTTAAAAAGATTAGTTAAGATGAGATGAGTTATTGAGTTGTATAATCGATCAGTGGAAAACCGAAACCGGAATTGGATTCTTTTCAGAATTTTTCACTTCCACGATTTATTCTGGAACACTTTCAGAAGCTGCCAGTTATCAATCTTGCATTGCCCATTTATCATAGGGGTCGCGGCAGCGAGTTTTGTGTCAAAAGTCCCTGGAGACACCGTAAAATAAGCTGCGCAGAGGCTGCGCAAAATCCTGCGCAGATCCTGCGCAGATTTCATGCGCAAATTGTAGAGCACATCGAGTTTAGTATGTGTGCGAAGTTTCAGCCCCGTATCACTTTCCGTTAAAAAGTTGCGCCCCGGACCCGGACGGAAGTTATGGCGGCGATGTTTTTTTTCCGGTTTCTCCTATTTAATGGTCGTATTGTCCTGACTTTCCGCCTCTTTCACGTAATCTGCAGCGGAGGCCGGACCTAAAGGGGTATAGGGTCTGGTAGTACCCCATGCGCCATTTAAGAATCGCTACTTTTTTGCGCCGCAGGTGCCTTACAGCGCCGCAGCGGTGCCGCAAAATCGGCTCAGAGCGAAAAGTGACCATTTTTGTGGTCGCTGCGCAGCTCGAACGTTAAGAGCTGGAGCCGATTTCTTTTTCTATATTCAGAAACTACATATATTGAACTAACTAAATAGCTAAGTCTCGTTTCTCTATCACTTCTCATGCGACCACAGTGGCCGGTCAAAAATGGTGAAAATTCGAAAAAATGAAAAATTGAAATTTCTCGCTGTGTGTGCAACATAGAAAGCTCAATTCTTTCATACAAGGTTTTCTGGCACGGCGAGTTGATTCCCGTAAGCAGTTTTGCCGTCGGACCCACCCATATTACTGGGCTGGTTCCACTTTGCTGTCGGGAGGGTCAAGTCGGTACCGACTTCCAAGAACACCATATAGGACTGTGCATGGCCTCTCAAAACTTTGTCCATCAGGAGTTTTCTGGTGCGCCCAGCTCATTCCCGTAGTCACGTCTTGCCGTCCGACCCACCCATTTTGCTGGGCTGGTTCCGCTGCTGTCGGGAGGGTCAAGTCGGTACCGACTTACAAGAACACCATATAGGACTGTGCATGACCTCTCAAAACTTTGTCTATAGAGGTTTTCTGGTGCGCCCAGCTCATTCCCGGAGTCCGTTTTGCCGTCCGACCCACCCATTTTGCTGGACTGGCTCCACTTTGCCGTTTGAAGGGGTAAATCGGGTAGGGGGTCAAGTGGTCAAAAATAAAATTTTTCAAAAGTGGTCAAATCTGGTACCAAAATGAAAGCCCTCAAGTCGAACTGAACAACTTTTGTCATAGAAGTGCGTACCTAGAGTGGCTGTACGAGGCCTGTGGTGGGTTAGGGTGGGGACTTAGGCGATTTTGGGTCAAAAATTAAAATTTTCAAAAGTGGTAAAAATTTGGTACCAAATAAAAGCCCGCGCTCGGAGCAAAGAACTAACTTTTGTCATAGAAGTGCGTACCTAAAGTGGCTGTAGAGGCCTGTGGTGGGGTGGGGTAGGGACTTCGGCGATTTTGGGTCTAAAATTAAAATTTTCAAAAGTGGTCAAATTTGGTACCAAATGAAAGCCATACGCGAGCTGAGCAACTTTTGTCATAGAACTGCATGCTCAAAGAGGCTGTAGAGTGCTGTGGTGGGGTGGGGTTGGGTTGGGACTTAGGCGATTTTGGGTCAAAAATTAAAATTTTCAAAAGTGGTCAAATT
>JASAND010031969.1:0-37713 GCA_030248195.1 Trissonchulus latispiculum | reverse complement strand
TATTTGACAAAGCAGAGGGCACTCCTCGGAGGGCTCAAATTATTGAAACATCGGGAACTCTCGCAAGAGTTTCTAGGTATATACGTTGACTACAACAGAAAGGACCTCCCTCAAGAGTTTCTATTACAGGGACCTCCTCAGAGATCTCAGCATAACCAAACAAAATGGAGACAAGTTAGTGGGAGAGTAGCACATTATTGATTAGAAAATAATGAGGGTCAGCAGAAACAGAGAGCAACGACTATATAGGCAGAAAAGCTGAAAATGAGATAGATAAGGCACGACTGAACTCTGGCAGACTTGTACTGCGAACTGAAAATTCAACGATTGTAAAAAGTTTATATAGGGTTTGAAAGTATGTGAATTGCTGCCTTGAGGGAATTGCAAAAAATAATAAAAGGGATGTAGCGTACACAAAGTAGAGCGTAGAGTTCCTAAAAAAGACATTAAACTAGGGAGTAAAGTGGTACGAGGAAAACTTTATTGAAAAGAGTTTACATTTTATAATTATGGTTGGGTGAAGTGTTGTTAACAGAAGTGTGAACTAGTTTTTAAATATGCGTAGATCTTTTTGAGGGTAACCGGGAAATAGTCTGTTGTTACAAACCCTACTAAAATAACTAAAACATTATCTTTTTGGAGATAAGATCCCGGTAATATTTATATACTTACTTTGCGTTCTACAACTAACATATATTGTGCATGCATCGTACTGCAAGTTACTTGTAGCATTGTGTACGTCACACACAGCTTGCGCTCACTTAAAGTTAGCAAGCCATGAGCTTTCCAACGATTTAAATATTATGTTCTAATGTTGCACCAGTAGTAATAGGCCAGCACCACGTGTATCATTAGGGGGGGGGTTGGGGGTAAAGAGGCGCGGAGGCCGGGAGGCGCAAAGCATTAGGGGGGGGAAAGGGGGGGGGGGGGACAGAGGCCCGGAGGCCGGGAGGCGCAAAGAGGACCGGAGGCCGTGAGGGGCAAAGCATTAGGTGGTGGTTGGGGGTAAAGAGGCGCGGAGGCCGGGAGGCGCAAAGAGGCCGGGAGGCGCAAGGCGCAAGGAGGCCGGGAGGCGCAAAGCATTAGGGGGTGGTTGGGGGGGGGGGTAAAGAGGCCCGGCGGCCGGGAGGCGCAACGCATTAGGGGGTGGTTGGGAGTAAAGAGGCGCGGAGGCCGGGAGGCGCAAAGCATTAGGGGGTGGTTGGGAGTAAAGAGGCGCAAAGAGGCCGGGAGGTGCTAGTCCCTGAACCACGGTAAAATTGACTTTAGGTTAAAAGTTGTCAATTTTCGCCGGGAAAACTTTATCGAGGGGGTTTTCGACCATGTAGAATTCGAAAATACACTCAGTTCCCCCCCCCCCCATTTCTTAGGCTCCGTTCTGTACTTGACCCTGGACCGGAACCATTGCTGATCCAAGCTTAAATTTGAAAATTGCTTATTTCCAACGGGAAAAGTTTACTTATAGGGTTTTCGAAAATGTAGAATTCAAATATGAGCTTAGTTTGCCTCTACAACCTAAGCTCCACGCTGCAAGTGACCGGAACCATGGCAGACCCACGCTTAAATTTCAAACTCTATTTTCAACGGGAAAACTTTATATAGGTGTTATCAGGGTCGTGGAATTCGAAAATGCTATTAGTTTTTGTGTCATAGATAACCTCCTTGCTGTAAGTGAGCCTGAAATGAGACCACTGTACAACAATGATACTGTACAACGAAATTACTGTATAATGCGAATAGTATACAGCAAACGATGTTCGAGCATGTAGTAAATCCGCGAGTCAAATTATCTGTAGCAATGCAGGTATTCCCGAATTACCTGGACAATTTTGTGTTTCGAGCACTGTCGTTTGTACCTCGTTTGCATGTCGCTGTGAACCATACAGCATGGCAGTCCTTCAACGTCGTGCATGTGAGCCCGTAAATTCATGTCCTCAGTTGAGTCATAAATCTCAATCTTTAGGTCATTCCATAAAATAGCCTGGTACATATCTTTCATTAAAGCGCCTCTTTGGTAATTATGGTGTCCACATTATTTCGTTGCAAAAATTCGCAAACACGGTCCATGACCTCCAACTTCGCAGACACAGTTGTAGCGTCGTTCCAGTCGAGTCCATTCTCTGACCGGGCCAAGCGGAAGTAACTGGTAACTGATCAAATGGGATCGGGGCACGGATCGGGGCACGGATGTGATAGGTTTCTCAGTAAAATTCCCACAAGGAAACAGCGCCGCCACTGTAATTTCCATCATAACATTGCCGATCTTATGAATTCCATCATATGTAACAGTAGCAAAACCAAGAGTGCCCATAATTAAACATAACTGACTTTGAAAAGTGTATAGTGCAAACTGAAACGTTGATTGTGCAAAACTGACTAGGGCATGCAAACACCTGCTTACCCTACAGTTTTGTCGGTTAGGATTCCCATTGTGAAGCACCTGCGCTTCCTAAAACTGATGCGCTAGGGGATCCCTGCTGTGAAACACCTGCTCTTTCCAACTCAGAATCTTATGAGCACTGCTGCAAAACACTTGCCACTGGATATCTAGCTTGCCGAGCTTAGAGGTAGAGGTAAGAGGTTGTGAGATTAGTGGTTTAGAGGTAAGAAGATTTGAGTCACGAGGTTTAGAGGTAAGAGATTTTGAGGTAAGACGTTCCAGTTTTGAGGTATATTGTTGGGGGCTTTGAGGTTTGAGGAATTGAGGTAAGAATATTTGAGATATATTGTTGGGAGCTTTGAGGTTTGAGGTTTCGAGATAAGAGGATTTGAGGTAAGAGTTTTAGAGGTAGGAGATTTAGAGGTAAAAGATTTTGAGGTAACAGGTTTAAAGGTTGGCGCTCTTTACTTGCTCTGAGTTGCTCCGACGTTCTCCGATGAAGACCACCGAAGCCGAAAGTGAACAGCAACTTGTTGCAGCATGTAATAATGTATGTATATATGCCGTCCGCCATTCTTTGGCTTCAGGTGGAACTTCCGAAGAGGTTTGATGATTCCATTCAGTCAAGGTGAATAGCCAGCACCGTCAGCTTCCTTCTTTCAGGAAAAGAGCAAACGTCAGCAACTGTTGACTTCTCGACCAATCCTTTAAACAGAATATGGTAGCATTCATCCGTGGTAAGCAAGTACATTTTGTCATCATTCGTCCAGTTTTGGAACTTGAGCAGCATGAAGTCTCTGATATCTGCTGACTCCACAGTGTCACCATTGATTGCTGTAAGTTCGGCTTCCACACACCTCAAGTTGGCAGTGGATAAATGTAATCTGGTTTCGTCTGATATTCCATTGCCAATCAGTCAGTTTCTTGTCAGATTTCAGCGCCTTTTATTACTTCTATACGAATTCATCACATATTTGTTGCACAGTGCAATCAGCAAGCTGTGCATGCTCTTCCGTCTTTAGTCCAGTGAGGAAGTACTGGCCATTGTGAAATAGTCTTACAGTAGCTCCATTGAGTTTCCAGGTGAGTCCACTGAATAGCTCATGATCCATCATAACGTAAGCGTAAGGGTGCAGGTATTCATAGAGTGAGTCCAAATCCACAGCTGATTTGGCCTTGTTTGAGAATACAAGGTTGCGTATTCTGTAATTCTCTAAGCTAGCATCCAACCTTTCTGCGAGTTTATGGGCATTTTCTATCGCATCTGAGGTTGAGGTTGAACCAGCACGGTTGAAATCTCCACTATTGAATATCAGAAATGTGCAGCCATCATGCAGTAGAGCCCCGCTGAATCGTTTAGATTGATAGTAGACATCATCCAGCTTCGTCAGGGCAATTTCTTTTCCAAGCTTTCCAGTAACCACAACGTTGACGATCGGCATTTGCAGCACTGTCCACCAGCTTCACTCGTTGCTCGTATCCTGTCCACAAACTTCTTTACTACCCGGTCGTTGTCACGCTTTCTCAGGTATTCCACAGTAGATTCAAGACTATGCCCTTGGCATCGTTTGAGTAGAAAGTAGATGCAGCATTCTCCACAAACGTTAGTATTAAAGTTCTGGAGGCAGTAAGGGTTGTATTTATTAACATTGTACTTGCCAAATTCAGCAATGGGAGGCAGTCCATAACTGTCAAAGTATTCTATATTGTTACCAACATAGAGGGCGACCCAGTGTTGGCCAGCACCGTATGCGGGCTATGTATAACTCAGGCCAGAAATTAGCCTTTTGGTTTTAGCTGATTTTCAGCGTTGGTTCATTCTCATGGTTCATTGTTTGTTGTCATTTGTTGGTTGGTTCATTTGTTTGAATCAGAGTTTGACTACCTGCCTGTGTTCCTAATTCGTTCCAAGATTGCTCTTTTTGCTCTGGGCTACTCTGCTTGCACTTACTAGCTCGGAGGTGTCGTGATATGTTTTTATGTCGGTACATCTTGCTCCAATATACGTCGAAATTACTTTACCCTTGGTCGGAAGCTTCACTCTAAATCGGCACTTATATTGGCACAATTGCATAACATCACTGGCGGTTAGAAAAAAATCCAAGTTAGCTTTGGGACAACATTCAACACTACAATGGAACACGAAAAAACAACTAAGCCAAGGCAAACCAGTAGAGATTTGCGCAATGAGAAACATCCAGCAGAAGGCAAAGCAAAAGAGGTCAACCTGACGAACAACAGAACGACCAACAGTAGTCTGAATGTGGAGACGCCGTCCAGAGTTGCTCGTAGCTTGCTCCTAGACTGCTCCTTACCTGTTCCTTGCTTGCTCCTAGACTGCTCCTTGCTTGCTCATTGCTTGCTCCTGACTTGCTCCCTGATGCTCCTTACTGGCTTCTTGCTTGCTCCTAGACTGCCCTTATTTCGAGGTACCTGATTATTTAGAGTTATCGCTTAATGGTTCGGAGGCTTCTCATACGGTTTGAGGCTATGGTTCTCGATTTCGAGGCTTTGGAGGTTGTGCGGTTTGATGTGTTGAGCTTTGCGGCCGCAAGATTTTCAGCATAGAGCTTTGAGGTAAGAGGTTTCAGGTTTTGAGGTTTCAGATGTAGATTTGGAGTTATGAGGTTTTGAGGTCATAAGGTTCGAGGTTAACGACTTTGAAGCTTGAGGTTGCAGGGTTTGAGGTTTTACCTGTCTGTCGGTCGGTCATTTGTCGTTTGTTCGCTGCAAATCGGCGTGTCTATTCAACCAACTAATCCAAACAAACCAACGAACAATAGACCAACCAAACGAAGGCAAACCAGCAGTGAATAAGCGACATCCGAGCAAACAAAATTGAAATACCGTTAAGAGTCTCTTGCTCCTTAGTTGTTTCAACCCGCTCCTCACCTGCTTTTTACCCTGACCCAATCTGACCTTGCATCCTACAATGCAACAGCACTCCAGACATGCATCTATGATTGCTAGGCCTACCAAACGACAAACTGACAACTACCACCTCAGCAGCCTCGAACAAACAGATGGATCATCTAGTACTGCTTTTTGACTTGCTCCTCAGGTGTTCCACCTGATCTTCACTTGTTCCTTGCCTACTCCGTTCGTTTACTTGACAGGTGCCCGAATCTGCTACGAGAATTATCATGCTCTTCTAGTACCGCAAGATTGCTAGACAACTTGTAGAATCACCTTCACCTGCTCCTAGCTTATTCCAAATTTGCTCCTGATGTGCTCCATATCAGCTCTTCTGCTTGGAGCTACTCCTAATCTGTTTTGAAGACTTGACCAGGTGCGACTACTGTTAGCTTCTCCTACGTACGTTTGATACTGTGATTAGCATCGCCTACTTCTGTTGCTCTAAGAGTAACTCTTCTTGCCTAAGAGCGAGTTCTCTAAATTTGTTTCAACCCTGCATTTGAAACTGGCATAAATCTGATGCTGCAACCGAGAGAAATCTAAAAAGTGACCTACCACACAACACCAGAACAAATGCCAGCAAGAAACCACCCAGGAACAAACGCACAACAGAGAACACAACCAACACACAAAACACACACACACACACACGTACACACAGATACGCACGCACACACACGCACAACACCACCAAAACCGAAAGTTGCACTAAGAATTGTTACCTATTAAGTAAGAAGAATACATGCAAAAGCATGCAAGAAACCATGCAGTAAGAAGTAGCTATTCGCCACGAGTGACTTCAAGCGGAACCTCCGCAGAGGTTTGAGGGAATCCATTGTCGTTTTTATTCTGGGATCATCTGTTGTCTCACGGTTGCCATGGCTCTGATTTCTCCGGCAATACGTACCTATTGATGACTTCATTCTTTGCTGTGGCACGTTTGAGAGCTTGGACAGTGGAAAGTCGTTTTTCGTATTCAGCCTGCTTGTCCACAATTTGTTCAATTACTGGATCCTTCATGAAATCACCACAATGAGCAATTTCATCGTACAAAATCCTGTTCAGTTCCGATCTGATTTCAGGTCTGACTTCGTTGTAAGCTTCAATCTTTGCTTGGTCAACGCTGAAACCATTGTGATGGTACTCAGTCAGTAACTTGCGAGCTCGTGGTGCTAGCTTTTTCTCAGCTTTCGCAACAAGATCTTCCCAGAATGATCCAATTGATTCTTCATTGCTGGTGCTCGAGCCAGTACATTTCTTATCACTATTTCCATCTGATTCCATGTCTTCAGCAGTTGCTTCATGAATGCTTCGTATATGACGCTTCAAGTTGAACGCTCTGCTCAACTCTCCACCGCAATAGCCACACATGTGCTTTTGCTTCTTCTGTTTGTTTCAGTATATCGCATACTGTCAAAATTACACGAATTCTTTATATGAATTAAATGTACGAATTTCAATTTGGAGCATTTAGGAGTGACTCAGAGTAACAAGGGACACATAGGAGTAATAAAGGAGCACATACAGAGCATATATGAGCAGTTGAAGAGCACAAGCACATACAGAGCGCGCATAAACAATCCCAGAGCAGGTTAAGAGTACGTATATACAACTGAAGAGCGCGTAAGGAGCAAGCATGAGCAACAGAAGAGCACGTAGGTGCACTTTCGGAGTACATACGGAGCACAAGGTGCACATACTGAGCACAAATGAGCAACTGAAGAGCACACAGGAGCACTCTCGGAGTACATTTGGAACAGAGAGAGCACATACGGAGCAAATGAAATGTACGCATAGAGCACGTCCAGAGCACCATGCGCAGCAATGAATAGACTGAGGTAGACTAGTAAAGAACATATACCTTTGCTCATTGATAGCGCTTTCGTTGTGAGAGATAGCAGGACAGGAGCAATTTCGGGGCACGTCAAGAGTAACTCATAGTAACCTGTATTATGCAGGAGCAACCTCAGAAATAATGTTAACAGACAAACACACATTCATTTACATAAACAACACAGGTTACAGCGTCAGTGTAACTGTTACAGTGTCAGTCAATTAACTGTCGGTTTTGGTGGTTCCCATCTTAGTGTGTTGTGTGTTGTGTGTTGTGTGAATGTTGTGTGTGTTGTGTGTGTTGTGTTTTGTGTGTTTGCGTGTTTAGCTGAAAGCCTGTTTAGCTCAAAGCTCTATGCTGAAAATCTTGCGACCGCAAAGCTCAACACATCAAACCGCACAACCTCCAAAGCCTCGAAATCGAGAACCATAACCTCAAACCGCATGAGAAGCCTCCGAACCATTAAGCGATAACTCTAAATAATCAGGTACCTCGAAATAAGGGCAGTCTAGGAGCAAGCAAGAAGCCAGTAAGGAGCATCAGGGAGCAAGTCAGGAGCAAGCAATGAGCAAGCAAGGAGCAGTCTAGGAGCAAGCAAGGAACAGGTAAGGAGCAGTCTAGGAGCAAGCTACGAGCAACTCTGGACGGCGTCTCCACATTCAGACTACTGTTGGTCGTTCAGTTGTTCGTCAGGTTGACCTCTTTTGCTTTGCCTTCTGCTAGATGTTTCTCATTGCGCAAATCTCTACTGGTTTGCCTTGGCTTAGTTGTTTTTTCGTGTTCCATTGTAGTGTTGAATGTTGTCCCAAAGCTAACTTGGATTTTTTTCTAACCGCCATTGATGTTATGCAATTGTGCCAATATAAGTGCCGATTTAGAGTGAAGCTTCCAACCAAGGGTAAAGTAATTTCGACGTATATTGGAGCAAGATATACCGACATAAAAACATATCACGGCACCTCCGAGCTAGTAAGTGCAAGCAGAGTAGCCCAGAGCAAAAAGAGCAATCTTGGAACGAATTAGGAACACAGGCAGGTAGTCAAACTCTGATTCAAACAAATGAACCAACCAACAAATGACAACAAACAATGAACCATGAGAATGAACCAACGCTGAAAATCAGCTAAAACCAAAAGGCTAATTTCTGGCCTGAGTTATACATAGCCCGCATACGGTGCTGGCCAACACTGGGTCGCCCTCTATGTTGGTAACAATATAGAATACTTTGACAGTTATGGACTGCCTCCTATTGCTGAATTTGGCAAGTACAATGTTAATAAATACAACCCTTACTGCCTCCAGAACTTTAATACTAACGTTTGTGGAGAATGCTGCATCTACTTTCTACTCAAACGATGCCAAGGGCATAGTCTTGAATCTACTGTGGAATACCTGAGAAAGCGTGACAACGACCGGGTAGTAAAGAAGTTTGTGGACAGGATACGAGCAACGAGTGAAGCTGGTGGACAGTGCTGCAAATGCCGATCGTCAACGTTGTGGTTACTGGAAAGCTTGGAAAAGAAATTGCCCTGACGAAGCTGGATGATGTCTACTATCAATCTAAACGATTCAGCGGGGCTCTACTGCATGATGGCTGCACATTTCTGATATTCAATAGTGGAGATTTCAACCGTGCTGGTTCAACCTCAACCTCAGATGCGATAGAAAATGCCCATAAACTCGCAGAAAGGCTGGATGCTAGCTTAGAGAATTACAGAATATGCAACCTTGTATTCTCAAACAAGGCCAAATCAGCTGTGGATTTGGACTCACTCTATGAATACCTGCACCCTTACGCTTACGTTATGATGGATCATGAGCTATTCAGTGGACTCACCTGGAAACTCAATGGAGCTACTGTAAGACTATTTCACAATGGCCAGTACTTCCTCACTGGACTAAAGACGGAAGAGCATGCACAGCTTGCTGATTGCACTGTGCAACAAATATGTGATGAATTCGTTCAGAAGTAATAAAAGGCGCTGAAATCTGACAAGAAACTGACTGATTGGCAATGGAATATCAGACGATACCAGATTACATTTATCCACTGCCAACTTGAGGTGTGTGGAAGCCGAACTTACAGCAATCAATGGTGACACTGTGGAGTCAGCAGATATCAGAGACTTCATGCTGCTCAAGTTCCAAAACTGGACGAATGATGACAAAATGTACTTGCTTACCACGGATGAATGCTACCATATTCTCTTTAAAGGATTGGTCGAGAAGTCAACAGTTGCTGACGTTTGCTCTTTTCCTGAACATCGTTTCCTGTATACTATTCGCATTATACAGTAATTTCGTTGTACAGTATCATTGTTGTACAGTGGTCTCATTTCAGGCTCACTTACAGCAAGGAGGTTATCTATGACACAAAAACTAATAGCATTTTCGAATTCCACGACCCTGATAACACCTGTATAAAGTTTTCCCGTTGAAAATAGATGAGTTTGGAATTTAAGCGTGGGTCTGCCATGGTTCCGGTCACTTGCAGCGTGGAGCTTATATTTGAATTCTACATGGTCGAAAACCCTATAAGTAAACTTTTCCCGTTGGAAATAAGCAATTTTCAAATTTAAGCTTGGATCAGCAATGGTTCCGGTCCAGGGTCAAGTACAGAACGGAGCCTAAGAAATGGGGGAAAACTGATTGTATTTTCGAATTCTACATGGTCGAAAACCCCCTCGATAAAGTTTTCCCGGCGAAAATTGATAACTTTTAACGTAAAGTCAATTTTAACGTGGTTCCGGACTATTGCCTCCCGGCCTCTTTGCGCCTCTTTACCCCCAGCCACCCCCTAATGCTTTGCGCCTCTCGGCCTCCGGGCCTCTTTACCCCCTCCCCTCCCAACCACCCCCTAATGCTTTGCGCCTCCCGGTCTCCGGGCCTCCCGGCCTCCGCGCCTCTTTACCCCCAACCACTCCCCCTAATGATACACGCGGTGCTGGCCTATTGTTACTTGCGCCAAACGCCGGCAATAAGCTGTTGAAGTTGTCCAATTTTTCTTAGGGTGACTTCCTTGATATGATACGTTTTTATTTTCGTAAAACAGTTTTTAACAGCTAGATAATAAATATTTCAATCCTTTCTAAAATTGCTACTTCTGATCTTTCCGTTAATTTTTAATGCTTAACCTTTAATTTAAAGTCTAATTCTTAATTCCTAATTTAAGTTCTAATTCTCTAGTTGTAATGTCTAATTTAAAAAAGTTTAACTTAAATTTAAAAGAATTTTAAAAAAGTAATTAAAGTAATCTATGTAATGCAGTTTCGCTTTGACATCATATCCAACATATCCTGCATACACACGTAACTCAAAGTGCAGACGCTTCTGCGTATGCATGTTTACGCATAGTTTATAATGTTGACAGGCCAGTCAGCCTTAATGGAGAGGACCATTTGTGTTTTCGTTAACATAAACGCAAATTTGCGTTTTCGTTGACGAAATTTGCAATTACGTAAAATTTGTGTTTTCGACACGACATATATGACAATACACCTCCTATTAAGTTACCTAAGGGTCTAACAGTGCCTACGACATGCAAGTGTTATGTATAGTATAAAATCCTGCTTGGTTCGTTTGCCTTAATAAATTTATAAAAATGCAATATATAATAAGAAATATACAAGGATAAAAAATACTCCGTTGGAGCATAAAAAATGCAATATGGGTGACATTTATTTTTAACCCTTTAATGCCGGTAAGGGCCATATGGCCCAAGTGGCGATTTTCGTCATCTTATTTTTGGGACAGGGTCCAGTTGCCGGTTGGCAGTCTGGAAATTTGCTCCTTTTTTCTTCAAAGCGTCCACCCTATTTTCAGAAAATATTTCCACACCTGCTTGAAAAATCGAGTTTCTATAGCATTCCGAAGGCAATAAAAATTTTGATGATTTCAAGCCCTGTTCGAGCACTGCATTCAAACGAATCCAGACTCAGCGGTAGTGCGTCGGCGGAAAAGCCGTTTCATCAGGTGATAGGGGAGATTCTGCGCATTAAAATAACGTACAGTTTATTCTGCCTCAGAATCAACTCTTGCTCCTAGAAATCAATTAGTTGATTTTCTGCAATGGAACTTTCTCAAAAATTCGCACTTTTTCCGACTTTGACGGCTTCTAACTTTTTCTGGGTGCATCGGGGACCCTTCAGTGCTTACATACGAAATGTAGAGCAATCAATTAATCAACTCTATGTCGATTGGTGGTAGTTCCATCTCTCTACGTGCTCCCAGTAAAAAACGGCAGTCAAAAATGTGAAATCGGTCATTTTCAGCCCTTAGTCCAGAGAAAATTCAGGCATTGGGTTAAGCGGACAGAGGACTAGGTTTTATAACGTTAATATGGGAGGAGCAGGTTCTAAATGCCAGGAGAACTAGGTTAAAAGCACAATAACATGGACCATTCGCTGAAAAACCCATATTCGCGGAAACTGCCGAGACAAAAATGGTGGCGACAACCCTTCAACAACAACTTAACAATTTGTCAGCACGACTTTGCAGCTACTACTATATATTATGTAGTTGGGCTCTATAATAAAGGAGTGTCAAATCTGTATTCGCACTAGCTTAAGACAACATAAACTGAAAATAATGTCAGATTCTGCACTGACAGTGCAGAATACAACGCTTTAACTATAACTGCGTCGTTTACGTATTTGAAATATTATGTAAGCTTAACATCTCAAAATCAGCTGGAAAGCTGAAATAAGTAGCTTATATTCATGTGTGGAGTGAAACATGAGTAACCGCGAATATGGGTTGTTCAGCGAAGCTGGTCCATATTATTGCGCTTTTAACCTAGTCCTCCTGGCATTTACAACCTGCTCTTCCCATATTAACGTTTTAAAACCTAGTCCTCTGTCCGCTTAAAACCTAATGTCACCCATATTGCATTTTCATGGTCCATCGGAGCATTTTTATCCTTGTCCTATTTTAGTTTCAAGGCTCTCTGTTAAAGTTCGGTACACATGTCAAAATCTCGGTCCTTTTTCGCAGTTATTCCGGCGACATCGGGACTATTTTACTACATCGGTTCGGTCCGACTTAGCGACGGCCCTGATTTAGCCTTATTTTTCACCGAGAAACTTCTGGAATCGGGCTATATCGGGTCCGCAAAGGTTACATTTTATGATTTTTAAAAATCAGGCTGATGTACATATATATATATATATATATATATATATATATATATATATATATATATATATATATACGTATATATAGACATAATTTTTAGACGTTGACAAGCAGTAAAAAATGCCCAGCACCATCGATGCTACCGACAAAATAAAAATTCACAAATTGTAAATTTGTAAGATTTTAAATTTTTTCAATTTTTTAAATCACTGCGCATCAGTGAGCCAGTTATCAATGTATGAAAGCATTTGAATCAGTCAATAACCACCAATCTAACCAGTTTTGCTTAAGGTGGAATTAAGTTCTCAGAAAATTAGCCAAATTTTTACTATGCTTTACTACGTCGCCAAGTGCTTCAAGCAATTCTGGTCCTATTTAAGTTTCAAAATGATTGATTAATTAATCTTATTTTAAATTTTTAATTTTATTAATTAGCACTAATTAATTGCATATGACATTAAATATTTTTTAATTGTAAACTATTAAAGCTATTTTATGACGTCGCCCAAAAGTTATTGGGCTAAAGTTATATTGGACGTGCTTCCTCATAATAAAGGTCATTTATGAATTACTGATTACTTTATGTTGCATGCAGATTATATTAGCTTGGATCAGCATTTTATACCTGAGGTCCGCATTTTAAACGTCGCGCCCGCGTCCGCAAATTACTCCATTCGTCCACGTACGCGGTTTATACCAAAAACCGACGTCCGCCTTTTATACCTCAAGTCCGCGACCTCTTTTTATACCCCAAGTCCGCTTCCGCGTCCGCTTTTTAGACTGGCCCTTCGGTCTGAGATTAACCTGTGCACAAACAAGTGCAGAAATCAACATTCCCAATATCTACCATTGAGTATACCAATTAAATTATGATGGTTAGCAGAAAAGTTACAGAACAGTAAGCTACAAAGACAGCACCAAAGTTGGGTAGAATGATTGCTAATAAATGAGGCTAATCAGAATTTGCATTACCAGACAAGTTGCTTGTTGCTTATAACATTTAACGTACAACACACTACATAAACTCAAATTGAGGCACCCTGTTGTGTTTTTTATCTGTCCACATTAAAATTTAACGCTTGGGACCCCTGCTGTGTTTACGCCAGCTTCAAAATTTCAAATGGTTTTGTGAGTTTAAGATCGTTTGTGTGTGCAAATCTAGCAGTTTGGACAACACAATGGAAGGAGAATGTTGCAGATCGGCATTCCAGTTAGCGTATTTGTATGTAGCAACGAATCTTCAATTGAAGAAATAGATAATTTCAAATACTTTGTGTGTCGTAATGCGATAGGGATTTTTAGTAATGAGTGCATTTTTTTAATTTTGATTTTGCATAATGCCGTAATACGGTATGAACTTAATACAAATTTCTTAATAGGGTTTTACTATGGTGCGTGGTATCCACGTGGGGATTCTTAATACGTTCTCGAATCCGCTCAGAGTATTGGGTTCCTGAAAGACTCCCTGCGACGCAATTGTCAGAATCTTTTCGTAACAGAGTGACCGTAAATACATTTGATTCGAAGCTCTAGGCGTTATCGTATGAGATGCTATGTATTTATATTTGGTCTATCTATGTTGGTTGCTGTTTTTACTGTTCGGTACTTGGTAATTCCTTCATCAGTCCAAGTCCAACAACAACTACTTTAAAAAGAGTTTCTATTTAATGTCGCATACTCAAACTTTCTTACAGTCCACATGCTTGCAGATGAAAATGAAAATTAATTAAAAACAGCAGTTGGTTAATAATAAAGTCAATCTTATGCAAACTAATTTATGACAGTGGAGGCACTATCCTGTCGATTAGAACCCAACCTTATTCTGGGCAGAAATTAGAAGTAAGAAGGACCGAAAGTAGTTTTTCCACTGAAAATATTGGTTTAGCTAACTCCAACTGAACTCAGCCCTATTTCTGAATATTGCAGGACATGAATAATTCAAACAGTAGCGTTGAGGAATTGCACAGAAGCAACTATTTGGAATACAGTTTTTTGACATTACACGCGATATCCTATACGATATGCGCTTATGCCTTTGTGGCAGTAGTAAAGAGTTGCAAATCACATCCCTTCTACATCTGGTTTGCCAGTGCCATAGCAGCGGACTCCTGTTCTCCCTTCCTGCGTGCGCACTGCCGCCTCGTGGTTACTTTGGGTTGGGTGATCATACCGTTTGATAACGTTTACGGGATCAGTGGCTTTGCGGAACACTTCATCACCACTACCCAACTATGGCACCATGTACTGATTGCCTATAACCGGCTGGCATTTTTGATGCAGTCTCCGCAGCGACCACGTCTTAAAACGGTACTAAATAGTGCTAAATTCTATTTGGTAGCCGTCGCTTTGGTGTGGATGGCTGCCCTTGTATTTGTCAAAATTATGTTTCGCGGATACGAAGGTTATTGTCACCCGACTCTGCATTTTGCATTCGTAAATTCAGGGCGTCGGTCATATTACCGATATTTTGCCACTTGGCGAGGAGTACTGTACAGTGCTATGCTATCAACTGTACTCACCTATACTGGCTGCTTTTTGTTGATAAGACATCAAAAAAAGCAAACGGCTACAAACAGTGGACAGAATCGATCTCAAGCCAAAATTTTGTATATATCCTTTACGAATGCCACAATTCAGTGGCTTTCTCTGTTCATCTGGTACTATTATCCGCCACTGGTGGACATTGCAACCAGTGTTAACACTGTGACTGTCAGTGTTTTGCTGGTCCTATTTACACTGAAGAAGCCTACATGGTTTATCAAACTGCAGCAAAATACAAAAAAGTTGTTGCTCCAATCTGCAGCCAAGAGCACCACAACCAACGTGTCGACTGTAAAGAAGGTAACTTCATCTTCGTAGAACCGTTTACTTGTGACTTTCTTCAGGATAACGCTAAAGTGGAGACGAGCAGTAGTTGACTGATGTACAGGACTATTTAATATTTGGTTGACGCTATTTACCAAGAAAGCATCACTTTAGTTTCGCTGTACCTATTAGTACTTTGTTGGCTCGCCTTATAAATGTGGCAGCCAATTAATCCGGCTATTTCTTTTTCCTTTCTTTTTCTTCATTCTGCCATCCTTTTTTGGTTTTTATACATTTATTTATTACTACTTTAAACAAATACATTTATCCAATTTTACTCATTTTCTCTTCATTTTCTTCATTTTCATTTTAAACTTCATTTTATCATATTCCTCTCCGTATTTCTCGAACTGCTACCGCTACATCGGCATATATATATATATATATATATATATATATATATATATATATATATATATATATATATATATATATATATATATATATTGGGGATCGACCGGAATTCCGGTTCGGGTTCGGGTACTTTTTGGTTCCGGTTCCGGTTCCGGTTCCGGTTTTTCAAAACGTACCGGGACCGGTACCAATTTTAGCCTATTGTCAAAAGGTAAATTTATTAGAATTTTCAAAAATTTTGTCCAAATTTTTCAAAACTTTTTGGAAATATTGCTACTCTCTTCTAACCAGAATGTTATTTTTCTCAAAAATTTTCGCCTGCGGCGCTATTGTATTTACGCACTTAGAATGTCTAATGTAATAATAATAATAATAATCTTTGTTATGAATATTAATATATTATACAATAAAATATTACTTAGTTCAGAAAATTCGAATAGGTAGCATAACCCCGCCGAAGCTTTTAAATTTAATATATATTGGTAGAACATACTTATTGTTAAATTGAAAAATTAAAACCTTGGCGTAGACCTTACGTATATAATGCTATTTCAGATTTATATTATGTACACTGTTGTGTAGATGTCAGTTCTAGCTCAAATCTATATAATGCATGTATACGTATATAATTGTTTTATATAATTGTTTACATAGAATGGAATAAGCTTTTTGCTGTGTGTTTAGTAATTACGTACATACTTTACTGCAGAGCAGAGTGCAACAGAATTATTAAAAAATTATGGATAGAACAAATAGCAAGGGTTTTTAAAGTATTTTGGATAAATATAATTTAAATTTCAAAAACCAGATGAAGCCAGCCAAAAACGTGAAACTTCTTTTAATTCAACTAAGGGAGATTGCGTTTAATTCAAATTTCTTTGAAACGCGTGAAAAATATATACTTCAGGCTTAATTACGTATGCTTAAAGGATAAAAATTTATATATTACAATCAAGGACAAAAAATCTGAAGTGCATTTTGCATTTGCATTCTACTCAGAAAACTAATTACAAGCTAAGGTCTACATGGACGAACAAGTGATGTTCTAAACAAGTTCAGTTTTTATAGCTTATATATATTACCTAAGCTCATATATATACCCAGATACAGCAAGATTTTACAATAATTTAAGCAAGAACAGCAACCTTCAGAAAAAATATTTGAATTTTATCTTGAATAAAAAGAGAATAAAGTTAAACTAAAATTATAATAAGCCAAATTTCGATGGCATCATTATTTTCGCGATAATTTTTTATTTTGTATAATATTCAAAATTGCAACTGCAACTTTTCTTGGAGCTTTTGCTTTAGTAAAGTTAAATTAAATTTTTAATTATGACTAAAAATTGTCAGGCAAGCCACATAAAAACTAAACACTAAACACGCTTCTGGCGTATTTTGCCGAGAGGTC
This sequence comes from Trissonchulus latispiculum, assembly GCA_030248195.1. Lineage (NCBI taxonomy): Eukaryota > Metazoa > Nematoda > Enoplea > Enoplida > Ironidae > Trissonchulus > Trissonchulus latispiculum. The sequence continues at coordinate 20,821 of JASAND010031969.1, read as the reverse complement.
TTAGAGCAGCTTGATGCTCCCAGATATTTCCTGGAATCAATTTCTATCTATTTATTTTGCTTAATTTAATATTCAGCTCACTACTTAAAAAATTAATTTTTATTTGCCAGTAAATTTTGTTTAAAATAAAACTTGCATTCGACCAAATTATTCAGCGAAATTCGGCGCAATAATGTAGATTAATAAGCCATTTATTGTATCAAGAACGTGCTGGAATATATTATTACATACCGTGTATAATTAAAGTATTAGTATATATATACAATTTAAATTTAAAGACAGAATTCTCAAAATAAATTGCAAATTTCGTTTTCGTGCATTGAAATTATTATATAAAATACAATTCAAACTTTATTACAATGTTCCAGTAGCTACAAAAAAGCGAAAAATTGCACAAAAATTGTCCAAAACGTCAGAAAAAATTTTCGATTTTTGTAGTGTTAAAGAGCTGGTTCCGGTTCCGGTTCCGGTTTTTTAAAGCCAGTTCCGGTTCCGGTTCCGGTTCCGGTTTTTTGGAGTTCCGGTCGATCCCTAATATATATATATATATATGTGTGTGTATATATATATATAGAATTTCGTAGCTTATTGGTTAATAAATTTGTATAGTAGTAAGTGTAGAAATTAGCATAATTTCTTATTTCGTAAATATTGCATATACATTTCGTAACTTTCTAGTACCGTCCTACACTCATTTTTGCTTCCAGCGGATCCCGCGCTCCAGTACATTTATGGTCCATCGTTCTCATTAACATAAGTGGATATTAATTTAATGTGAAAATATAAAATAACATTCCTGTTACTTATGTCGTCCCACATTAACCGAATTGTCGATTTACAGGAATGGGAAACAGTTTTCTTCTTTTCTAGAAGTAGGCAAAGTTATTAGAAGTAATTAACATTCTTTGTGTAAACTTGCAATAATCCCTATAAACGTGTTCTTTAAAATGTGTACATGTAGTGTGATGCTGTCAACGGTACTCACATCTGCTGGCTGCTTTTTGTTGATACGACATCAGAAAAGCAAGCGGCAGCAAACAGTGCACGGAATCTATCTCAAGCCAAAACTTTGTATGTATCCATTGCAAATACCACTATTCAGTGGCTTATTCTGTTCATCTGGTACTATTGTCCGCCACTGGTGGACGTTGCATCCAGTGCTAACACTGTGACTGTCAGTATTTTACTAGTCCTATTTAGACTGAAGAAGTCTACATGGTTTATCTAACTGCAGCAAAATTCTAAAAAATTGTTAAACCAAACCATGAGCACAACCTGCGTATCTGTTGTAAAGAAGGTAACGACTAATCTTCGTAGAAACGTTTACTTGCGACTACTCTCAGCGTAACACTTAAGTAGAGACGACCAGTAGTTTGCTGAAGTAGAGGACCATGTATTAACGCTTCTCGTACCAAAAGCGCACACTAATTTGGCTATATCCGTTATTTATTTATTGGGTTGTTTTCTTTAAAAAACCAACGCTTTTGTCTGGCTATTTTCTTTTTTCTTTCTTTCTTTGTATCTGTCTTGCTTCTTTGTTTATTTATACTCCTATTTATTTATTTGTACATATTCCTTAAAAATAGTGTCCTGCACAGAATTTAAATTTTTGTCGTCCGTAAGACGAAAGCTGAAAGCAACAGCAATGCGTTCGTGCCAATTTGTTTGTTATTAATCATTTTATTGCCTAAATATTGCTTGTTGGGAGTTCTGCTGGTTGAATAGCAGTTTCGAGTTTACAGCTATGTCAAGGCTACTGGCACTGCGCTTTATTGAACATAATTTCTGTGACTTGCTTGACTTCTCTTTATTACTCTTCTGATCTGTTCTTTAACTAAACTTTTCTGCAATATTCAGTCTAATATGTCATATGCCATGTGCTGGATTATATTTAATTGTTTTGCTTATTATATAATATTCTTGCCATGTTTAACTTTACTTAGTTCTAACATATATTGGCGGTACATCAAACTATGAAAAAATTAAAAGATAGAAAATTTTTTCTTGCAACATATATTTTTGATTTTTAGTAAATTTTTAGTACCGCCCTACACTCAAATTTGTCTTTCCCATCACAGGATTCCCAAACTATAGTGGACTTGATAATTACTGACCGGTTTTATGCAATTGTGGTTTCATGTGACACATGGCAAAAGCCCAAAAAAATTTGGTAAAACGGTTTTAGAATTTTATCATGAAACTTTTATTCTGGGGAAATTCATCCTGTATTCATCATACAGTTTCAGCCACCTTTGTCTTTCAAACACAACTTGTTTTTTATTCTGAATGATGCTTTACATTCTTCAACTTTAACATTCAAAGATTTGTGTCAAATATGGGTTAGTCTTAAGAAAATTTTAATGTTTAACATTATTTAACTAACATTGATTTATTTCATAGTTGTATTTCAGTTGTTATTGTGATGTTGTGAAAAATATTGTTTTTTAAACTGCACATTACTTTGATTAAATCACGATTAAATCGCACTAAATTGCACATATTATTTATGCTTGCATTTATGCTTGCTCTCGTTAAACGAATCAGCTAGTTTTTTAAAACTTCCAAACGTGCCAATGTTGTCCATGATCACAAGTTCGAAACTACGTCAAGACTATTGGCGAAAATCGTAAGTTCAAACAAACTCTAAAACTTCAGATATTAAAGCAAGTAGCAATCAGCTCAAATGGGGCAATCGTACAACCTGCAAATTGCACTATGTTAAATAATTTGTATATGTTAAATTATAATGGATTGTGATGTTGTGAAAGCTGCTGTTTTTTAAATTGCATAAATTTTAAAAGTATAGTGTGTTGGTAGTGGTAGTGGGACACTTCTCCGCACTTTAATTGCTTTAGTTTTTTATATCTAACGGGAATGCCGTTCACACTCAATTTGAAAGAGAAGGAAAGAGGGGACAGGATAAACTACTAATTTTTGTACACTACTAGTTATAAATTGCAATAAAGTTATAAGCAAAAGTTTTTCTATTGTTTTTCAAAGCTTCTATGTTAGCTGTTAATGTGATTTGTTAGCAATATTAGCTGTAAATAGTACTATATTTTTGGCTAATGGTATCATTTTGAAATTTTTTAAAACATATTTTACTTATGAGGAAAAATAGAGAAAATTTTGTAATTTAAATTAGTAAATAAATTTAAATATCATTTTTTAATTATTAATATTTGAACGTTTTATAGAGGTTTTACCAAAATAAAAAATCAGAATAAATAATAAACACACTAATAAATGCTTCTAATTTTGTAACTGAAGCCCCTTCTTTCAACATTACAGTTTAACTCTGTCCTACTATTTAAGTCTAAGGTCAACTACCCGAAGAGAACAATAGTGTTTCGAAGTGTCTCACAATCGTTGGAAATCACTAATCCGCTACTTTCTATTTTGCTGGATTACTGTCACATTACATTACCGACTGATATATTTTTATTCCGTATGATGCTTTACACTTTTTAGCTTTAACATTGAAAGTAATTGTGTCAAATTTGGGCTTATTAAGTTTTCCTTCGTAAAACTCTAGCTTTTTGATCAATAATGCTTGATGTGCCAATATAAAAGTCAACTGTGTATAACAAAAAACTGGAGATAAAAGTTGCCATATGTCGAAATCAAACTAATTTCGTAAAATCGAACAATTAATATCATAATTAGTATCAATTTAATAATTAATTTATGTTGTTTCTAGAGGCCTGCCTGCAATTCTTGTGGCCTGGGCCGTGAAAAACTATTCTCGGCCCGCCCCTCCAACTGCTGCGGCCCGGCCCGTCAAATGCTTCGGCAGGTCCCGCCTCGGCCCGTCAAAATTTTCGGCCCCCATGAAATTTTTACATTTGTCCCAAAATGCAAAATTACATAAGTATTCTTAAGCTTGGTCTTTTCAAAACAGGGTCTCTGCTTTTCTGTCTTTTTCTCGAAAAAAGTGTGTTTTTCCTAAAAGTTGATTTTTCGAGTTCTTAGTGGTTTTCAATCACGGCTTTTACGACACATATATAGTGTATTCTTGGAACATTTTTGTCGTTTGGGAAATAAAAGGAAATATAAAGGTGCTGACTTGTATCGACAATTTGTAAGACTGGAGCGCTAGAAAAACAAAAATAAGAATTTTAAAAATTCGCTAAAAAGAAACAGTGGCAACATTTAAATATTGTATTTTTACTAAACTATGGTACGACCATAAAATGTGTGTACAAATTTTGACCGTTTACGGCAGAATAGCCTTTGGAGTAAACCCCAACAATGTATCTATTTTTAGATTAGTCCGGAACTCGAGATTTCGAAAATTGGAAAAATCCGGAATTCCGGCTTGCGTTTACTGAAAATCTACAATTTTTAGTTTTTCGCTGAAGTTTTGTCGCTACAGAAAGTTTTTACAATCGAATAGAGCTGGGCCAACTGCGTATTTTTGCTTTTCAAGCCCACAAGCTTTTTGCTTTGCTTGCCCACAAGCTTTTCACGAAAATGCGTCCAATCCGTAATTCCAGGTTTGCAGAATTCCCAAATTCTAAAGATTGTTTCCAATACCGACAAGATGGGTATCATTCGAAAGCTCTTAACAAGCTGAATAACTTTTATGCTAGAATGAACTCTTGAAAATGCACTAAATTCTCGGGATTCACGAAAACCGGATTTCCGGATTTTAATCGTCTCCAATACCCCATGATATGGATATCATTTGAAAAATGAGCTGAATAGTGTTTGCAATAGAACCAATATCTGAAAATGCACCAAGTTCCCGTAATTCACGAAAACCGGCTCTAACACTAGCTAGCACGTTTTTCCTTAATACCGGGAATTTGGTACATTTTCATATATTGGTTCTATTGCGAAAGGATCACAAGCCCTGTGATGATGCGAAATATGTTGATTTTAAAAATTGCATAATTTCAAAAATCACGCTATGTCGGTAGCCACCTGTAATCGGATAGTCTTCTTTCTGTTTAATCACTGACAGACTCGGCATAAAGCTCACCAAATCAATACGAAAATGGGTAAACCTCGAAGGAGACATTCATTTGTTGGAAATTAAAAGGACAGTTAGGAGTTAGGGCTAAATAGTGTGAAGTAATTTATTTCATTTGATTTTCATCTAAAAGTATTTAAAATGTGATGCTATCTTCATGAATAGTAAATGAAAATTCTCCTTCTGTGTAAGAGACTCCGGTCTCTGTAGCTAATATTCAAAAATTCAAGTTGAGCGCTGAAAAGTCGTCAGTCTAGTTATTGTGTCGTTGGCGGGATGTCGTTCCTTATCTAATCGCTCTGTTTTCTCCCATCTTTTGTCAGGATGACCCTTTTCTTCAGTGACCTTTAATGGACAAATGGTTCCCATTGTTTGGACACCCTTTTCTCTATTATACTGTAATTTGCTGGTCTTTTGGATATCAGTATCAGTTTGTTTTCTATTTTCTAGTATTGGGATGTGTGAAATTTAAATTCTTGTTCTTTATATAATTTTGTCTAAAAGAAATAAACTTGCGGTACTATAATAGATTGCCGGCGCGTTTTGTGGTTGTGTAGGGTAAGCGGGTATAGCGAGTTAGACATGCACACACTCTCGAACCTTTAATCTTCGTTTAGTTCATTTATTCGTTCATCGTGATAACCGAAACTGCTACAATTATTAGGGTTAAATCGTTATAGCAAGCTGTTGCTAGACATTTATTACGTTTTTACTCTAGCTTAAATATTGGCACATAGCTTGGGTACTACTTATCCAATTCTTATCAGTGTAAGAGGTCTATACAACTGGGCTGCCTGGGCAGGTATCAATAGCGGCGCTGTGATCAGTCTCCCTGAAGGTACCATCCCCAGCAGACCGGATCCTGGCCATAGGAACCTGTTAACCAATTGCAGTCCTGGCAGCCACGGGCTCACGAGTACTCTGACTTCTTTGGCGTCAGCCTTAACTTTCTTCTTTGGTTTTGGTGACGTGGTAGGTTTTGGCGTGGGCGGCTCCGTTGGAGGCTCGTCTCTTCGATATTCCTCCTTCAGAATGCAATGCGGGCTCTCCTTCTTGTAGGTTCCTTTCGGACAAGAGCAGCACTTAATAAAGACACAGTTCTTGCAGATCGCATTGCGGCCACATTCGTCTGATGTAGCGCAAGCCATTCCTGGAACAAAGTAGTGCAATGGTTGAAATCGAATTGTCAATTGAGATTGCGCATAATGACTAATAAAAGAATATGCTTTAGTTAAGGGAAAGCATACTATGTACTTAGAATTAAGTAGTATATTAGAAGAGTAAGCTACTATAGAGCTTGTCTTCTTTGCTTGGCGTAACAATGCTCCAACCACAACGTGAACCACAATAGAACATTTGCGTACTATGTATGAGACTATATCCCAAAGCATTTACAGATTTTAGGGAGTATCCTCTAAAACGACCGATGAATGCCAATTTTCACATGATTTAGACGAAGACGTATAAAAAATGAAACTATTAGTATAATGCGCTTTTCTGCAATTTTTAAGAAATATTTTAACAAGCAATATTTTGTGCAAAAGATGTGTTTTCGTTGGGCGAACATTTTAGTAAAATGTAAGCCTGCTGCGCAGCCAATAATTGTTTATAACTGGCTTTCCTGCTTATTAACAGAAACTATACGTGCAAAACATTCTGTGATTTTTTAAGATGTTTGAAAACATTACCAATATACTTATAAATGATGGAAAAATGTGTAATTTGCCTACGTATTTCTTCATTTGTTTTATGCAGAATTTTTGCTAAACAGTTAATGAAAAAATATGATGAGTCATCAGAATACAGAATATGGAACTGTCAGATTAGCGAAGTAATTTACTTTCGCATATGCGTAATTACATTGATTGGAAGTAGCAACATTGAAAATTAGAAAGTCACACGCAAAAGATGCTGGCCCTATCTTAAACCACTGCGCATACGCTTTTATGGCGAAACCTATCTTTTTCAAACAAAATGCGTATGAGGGCATGGACCGAGCAAACATAAGAGACCTGCTGCGCTGAGGCGCAGCAGGAAAAATGACGATCTGATAGTGTGAACCATACGTGTGCTTGGAGTTAGGGGTAATGGTTCCACAAATGTGGGATCGCTCAATCTCGAAATTTTTCGTTTACAGCCTCGGTATTTCCCGGTTTTGTGGGTAAATTTTGTACGAAAGGCCCTCTTTCTGAAACTGCATCCTACGCATGTCATATCTGCGCTTCCCAATACTCCAATTGTCGTTTGATGGAAAGCCATTTTTCGAACTATTGTATTAATTTGATTTAAATACAACGTCGGTAAGCTATGACATATGCTTATGGGTTTTCCATGGATGTAAAATTGTCTAACGGATCAACAGGTTCCTCAGAAACATTTCCTTCCAGGCTGATTCCTAAAACTTCCTGTAACTTAGCTTACCCAATTTCTTTACAGTTCTGGTCCTAGTAGTCTTTTTAATTTTGGTGGGTCGCTCCAATCGTGATTCTTCAACTACGTCCAAAATAGCCGGCTCCTTGAATTCATCGACATATTGAATTATCGATTTTGAATCTTCACTGCGATTGGAAGACTCCTAAGAAAAATATTACCTCTAGTCTATGTAACAATGAGAAAGAGTGAATAAGTTGTAGCCATATCTAAACACTAGCAGAGCTAGAGAATGTTTGGCAATTTGTTTGGATTACCTCTGTCTTCTGAGATACCCTAAATCAAACTTTGTGTGAGGAAAGCTACAGTCTAACTACAACGTAATTCGGCAAAAAAACAATAGTTACATCAACTCCTAAAGAGTTATTATCCTTCCTCTTTTGTAATTTGTCAATTTCTTGGTCCGTTTCGTCCAATAGTATTTTTGCTTCATCATCAACAGCTTCATAATCAATGTATTCAATAATTTCTTCGTCTGCATTTTCTAAAGCGGCAAAATTCTTCGATATGTTCGAAAGCAATCATCGGAATGTGAGTGAAGATACACTAAGCTAAGCTGTTTAGCAGATTATGCAAAACGAACAATAGTTAAGCTTGAAACTGAAATTAAGCTTTTACAACAAATTATGCTATGACGGATTTAAGGAGATGACTTAAAAAACGACGCAGCCGATTCGCCCATTACAGACGGAAACAATAAAAAATTTCATATACCTTGAGGAATGGCTAAAACGACAGGAATGCCTGAAAATCCTGCCGAGCAAGGACCACAGATGCCACCCAGACAGCAGCATTGTTGGAAACAGCCACAGTTACCGCCAATGCAGCCACACCATCGTTTTTGTCTTTTATGAATTGCATCTAAGATAGATAAAAACGTCAAGTGTCAACAAAAAGTGCAAATGTGCAAACCAGATGTTATGTTTGAATTAGACAATGAGTCACTGAGAACTTGTCTGACCCACGATGACATTTTGATAACAATAGGGGCCAGTGCAAATCCTGGTTGACGTTGCTATTAGTACACGTGAAATTGCTTGGAACCATGGTTTGGGCCTGGGCGTGAACGTAAACATTAAGATGTTTGCATAAAAGCTGGCCCGGAATGCTTATTCTCTGCTATTTGAACTATAGTAGTCTGTATTTTTTCTACTAAATAATTTTTGCCATAACATAGGAGAGATCTTTTGAAAAGGACTTATGTAGGATGGCAAATGAGGCTTTCACGAGGGGAAGGGTCAAGCGAAGCTAAGGGCACGGACCGGTTCATTTTTTGCATGAACATACACCATGCATGACTATACAAGAAACGAACATCTTTGCAATCCAGCGGCCGTTAGGGGATTTTTTCGGAATTGGGAACAACTGTTATGCTATATTATACTTATTTATGGCGTGGTCTTTTTGCAAAATTGATCTTCTCGCGAAATGCCCGATCACATTGAGAAATTGGTTTAAACTATTCTCATTACTGCTATCAGTCCGGTCTTTTCGCGAAAAGACCAAGCGTTTTGGGCGTTTTGCGAAATAAGTCAAAGCATAACTTTATTTATGAAAGCTGATTCATTTATGATGCAAAATTTATGGAGTCTGTTCTGTACTAGCAAACACTGAAATTTTTAATTTTTAATTTCCGTGGTTTTAGTGACAGACAGTCTGTTATGCCTGACTGACAGTCCGTTAATATTGTTGATTGTGGATATTGGTTCTATGAAGCTATGATAAAATTTTGATAGACAAAGTGTATAAGGGGTTTTCCATTTAAAGTATTCACTTAATTTAGTTAGTATTCAGTTAATAGTGTTCGTTAATACTGTGACATGCCGTTATTTATACTGTTTAGGTCTAGAGAAGCATACCTAAATATTGTACAAAGTGTACAAGTTCAGAAAGACAGCTAAATTGCAACAAATCAGTTTGATCAATTCTGAAATTTGAAACTACAATAGCTTTATCTATTACTTTGAATCGAGTGATTCCACTGATATCAATGTCGGACCTTCAGTATATGCCAGTATAAATCAACAATATTAACGGACGGCTAGTCAGGAATAGCAGACTGTGACAGATTGAAAATTAACCATTAGAATTTGTCCCCATTAAAATCAAATCACGAATATTACTTAATTAAAATTATAATTACAAATACAAAAGCACCCTTCTCCTTACCAATTAATATCATTAGCTAAATACGTACCTACCTATGTATCATCTAGTTGCGCAACTAGCTACCGTAATCCCTAAGCAATCATTATACATATTATTCATCTCAAATTTCATTAGTTAACCCAACAACCAATAAAGATAAAGATATTTTAGGTAACTTTAAGCAATTCCTAGAATTATACGGTAGACTGAGACTTTGAGTAATGTTTTCAACAATTTTTCACTTTTTCTATTTCCTTTTGCAAATTGCCTCGAGAATCATTAACGCCAAATGTTGTGAGTCAAGTTTCTAAATTCAGTTACCAACAAAGGTGCCGCACCATATAAGAACTAGAAAACTAAATTACTTGGAACCTTTTGACTTTCCAAAGGAACAACTGGCCCTACAAAAACACTAATGACCTTACTAATGGAAGGCGGAGTTAGTGTAGTATATAAACTAATGTGTATCTACAGTGCTCGGTCGGCTCTATCTACTCTGTCTGCTGTTGCCCTTGGCTTTTGGACTATAACTTTTGTTGCCAATAAATATACTGTGCGTGAATCTACGATCCAGTCTCTGTTAGTGCCGAGTTAACACGCTTCCACGTGAACTTTAACTGAACTTTGCTTTGGACCTGACTCGCCACATCTGGTAGCAGAGCGTGATTTGTCCGACACGTTCCCTACCATTGGATTGATGTACCATCTGCCTCAGCTCGAAGCAACAGAGCCACAGCAGCCAACCGTCATCCCCGGTCAATCAACCAATCAGTCAGCCGCGTCCTACGGATTCTCTACCGCTCCTCCTGCACCCTTCCCGTCGATCGTACCTCCTACTCCTTATTAGAATCCTCCTATCATCGTCCTGCCTATTACCCTTCCAGCGAACCCTCCACCTTGTCAGAACTGTAACCGCCTCCTTGAACTCCTCCTGAAGAGAACCCAGTCCCTGGTGGAATCATCCAATCAGTCTGATCCGGAACCAGCGATAGCCCGACAACTGTGGGAAGTCAGTCAGAACTGGTCTCGACGATAGATATGGCCCGAGCACGGTACTAGACTAGTTGATTACTTTCTATTTATAATTGTTTAATTGAACTTGAGTATTAATTGCCAGTGTGACTAGAGTTGTGATTAGAGTTGTAATTTTTATCTATTCTTGACATTTTAACTTGGATAATTTTGTGATTCCCGGTGCAAGACCTGGGTTCGGAGCACTACTACACACAGACAAGTATTCCCTACTTTCAAAACACCTAATAAAAGTTGAAGATTCTCAATGAGTACGGGTAATGCCGACGATACCAAAGGGGTCCCAGACCCGTCAAATTTATCTGCTGACTTTGACCGACTTGAACGACACTCAAGGGCTATAAAAGCTCAAGCCCAAATCTTAGTTCAAATTAAGCAAGACCTTGCAATGTATACCGATCGTTTGCAAACCTTACCAAATCTTGACACTATGCAAGATTTTTCAAATCTTCGTGACGACTTCACAGATTTTAAGCAAAGTTTTTATGATACCTATGGCAACTCTTTTGATCCAAAAGCAGTTCTTATCGGACCCACAGAAGCAGTTTCGCTACCAAAAGATACTTTGAGACCTTTTCATGGAAAATCTGACGAGCAAAGTATAGACGATTGGCTAGTAGTTTTCAAATTAGTTGCCATCGCACAAAACTGGGATGAGGATAAGCAGTTAAAAGTTTTGCCCGCTTATCTTCGCGATTTTGCGCTAGACGTTTATAGAAGCATAGATGCCGATGATCGTGATACTATACAAAAGCTAGAAAGAGAACTTGTTGACAGGCTTAAGCCAGCTGAATACGAGAGATTAGCAAGCATGCAACTTCATAGTAGAACTCAAAAGCTTAAGGAAAGCGTTCAAGATTTTGCATATGCCGTTCAGCGCTTAGTGCAAAAAGCTTATCCTGATATGGACACTGATGCAGCATCAAATTTAGCTTTCAACAGTTTCATAAATGGCTTAAATCCATTGTATAAAACGCAGTTAATTCTACAAAATCCCACAGACTTTCAAGATGCTGTTAAAAAGGCAAGACAAATTGAAGCCCTTGATGGACTTAGCAGAGGTGCGCAAAGATCAGTCGCAGCATATGGAAATTTTGAAACTGAGAGACAGTCAAGTCCTCAAAATAAAGAGCCTTTACTGACTGAAATGTCAAAACTCATGGATGCAATGAAACTTCAGCATTCGCAAGCAGTGTCACAAGCCAAAAAGTTTGAACAGTTTCAGCAATATGTACAAGAAAATTTGGCTGAGTTGAGAAATAAAGTTCAAAGACCCCCGACTACCAGTTATTTGAATTCCTACTCCAGAGAAACTCCTACACGACCATTCAATAGGGACCCATCTAATAGAAACGGGGGAGCCCGCCAAAGATGGACTGCCGATGGCAGGGTCATTTGCAACTCCTGTAATAGGCCAGGCCATTACGCACTCAGCTGTCCTCAGAAAAGGTCCAACCCTACAAATAGAGCGGGACCCTCTCAACCCAGTAGGAACAACAACTCTGGCTCTTTTAATAGAAGACCAGCCGCTCTAATAGATAGGGGAACAGGGTATATGAAAGAGGTCCCCATAACTAATTCGCATTTGCAGTCTGAACTTAGTGATATAGCAATGACTTTGAAAGGTCTTCAGGATACTCAGCAGGTTATAGCACGAAACCAGCAAACCCTTCAAACAGCCTATGTTCAAGTCAAACAAGATAATGACGCCCTATTTGAACAAAATAGAAGACTAGTGCAGAAATTCTGCAACGAAGAGGAAACAAAACCCAAAATTGTAGGAGGCATAAGAGCTATGCCTAAGCTGCAAGCTGCAAAGAAAAAGCTAAAACAGGTCAAAATCACAGGACCTACAAAAATTCGGAAATATCGAAAAATAGTAATAATATAGTTCGCCCATCACAGTCACCCCATAAGGCCACTAGAAGCCTATCGTTACTTTGCACCTGTCTAGCTATCTTCCTGAGCTTTGTCTTAGGAACTACTCCAATTGGTGCAGTACCAGTACCTAATAAATCCTCTGTTATGTCAGACAAAAGAAGGAAAATCGCTCTGGAAACTACCAGACACAGTCTCCTGCACTGTTAAAAAGTATATTGATGAAGGAATGCCACTAGAAACGGACTTATTGCTGTACAAGCATAATTTGATGCAGTATCGCTCGAAAGCATGGCGATGCAAAATAGTTTATCAGAAAGTTGAAACTTTCACCTATTTCTTTGGAGATGAGAATTTGAAAAAGGAAGAGAAATATGATATTCCTGTACATGAACAGGAATGTGAAAACATGTACCTTTGGCATACCTGTCGGTATGGCACACTTGAATTCAAAGGAGGTTTATGGCAAACTTCAAATAAACTTGACTGGTACTACCCTGGTGGAGGTATTAATTGCTGTAAATGGAAAATTTTTGAATCTTACAACTGTTTCGTCACACCAGGAGTAGTGTACAAACGCCACCACAATGACTTTATGGAAAGTTCTCTAGGTATAACTACACACTGTGATTATGGCAGAGGAGCTTGTGCGCTCACAGACCGTAGTTTTCTGACTTGGGAAAAAGCCCCTAATGAAAAATGTGAATTTATAAAATGGAAAACTATTCCAGGACAAATGTGGGGATCTAATTGGATTTCGGACGACGGACACTTAGCACTCACTTATCAGGGAGGTCTAACGACATATGACTGTGACAATAAGCAAGTTTTTATATCAGAACAAGGGGTGCCTTTCAGAATTATGTCGCAAAAACGCCCTCCAGTTATGCGAGTTCGGCAAGAACTCAAGAGTAATCAGACTGGCAGACGCCAGTGTGTAGAAAGAATCATAGACGGATGGGCTAAGGAAAATGGGATTGTCACAACTGACTTACTGGCTAGTATGTTGCAAGCAATAGAATTTCGCATGAATAAAAATATTAAATTTGCATTCGATCAAACTATGCATTCAATTTGTACTTCGATGAAAACGGTAATAGAAGTTTTACATGCGGACATTTTAGCTAACCCAACTTTGGCTATGAGAACTTTATTAAATAAGACAGATGTTTTTGCAGGAACCGGAGGTGCCACTATCGAAGTATGGCCATGCCAAGAAGTAACTGAAAGTTTTGCATTTCTGCCAATGAACGGTAGTACATGTACTAAGGAATTACCGTTAACTTTTACTTTTGAAAATACCTCTCATGTGGCTTACCTGGACACAGTTACAAACATTTTGCATCATTCAGGTCAACCAATTGAATGTGAACTTTCAAGCCAGGTCCCTTTGCGTTTAGGGAATCAAACCTATTTATATCATGCATCGGACGGTTGGGTCCTGCCAATGAATGGTATACCCGAAATTAAAGCATTTGATTGGAATTTAACTTCACCTTGGAATTTTGAAGCCACAATATTTCATGAGATACTCATGTACAATTACAGTGATCTGGAGACTTCAGTCTCTCTCAATGATTTACTAGGAGGAATTCAGTATCAACAACAAATTCTGGCTGAGTTAGGAGTACACAGACAACAAGCAGTTAGCCCAGAGGTTGCAGCTAAGGGGATGGTCTCTAGCATTATGAATAAATGTTTCTTTGGTTTCTTAACAGGTTATGGGGTAAGCCCATTTCAAATTTGGGTCTTTGCAGTTTCACTGTACGTCACAATTTGTTTTGTGGTTATTCACTGCTGCCCCATAATGAATTCCCAAGCCTTCACCCTAAATTTGCCAGATTTATTACCCAAAGCCAGAAATTGGTTCCGAGAGAGACGGGACAAGAATCAAACTACACGAGAGAACCCCATATTCGAAGTACTTGAAATGGAACCTCCTACGCGACCTCCAAACATCACCCAACCCAGACCACCAACAATCATAGTTACTGATAGTTCTAGGCCACTGTACTCACAGCTAGACCCCTTAGATACTCAGTACATTTCCATGTATACCCGGTCAGGGGAAAGAACCCAAAATGACTATATGCTACCTAACACGTTTCTGAGGATACCCCAACCCCAACCACCAGACCTGTCTGAATACCTACCTCGACATGCGCTAACCATGCCAAAAATTCGAGAAGTAGATATAATCAGCTTAGCCGGAGGGGAAGGAACAGTGAAAGTTGTAGTTGCTGTCAAAGGAATCAAAGTTGCAGCACTTGCCGATACTGGCGCACACGTAACCCTGATCGCTAAGGAAGTATACGAAGCAGTCTGCACTGAAAAGAAACTGGCATTAGAACCCACCGACATTTTGGCCACCTCTGTCACAGGACACGTGCTCACCGTGATAGGAAAGGTAGTATTACCTATTACCGTGGAATCGACCACCATAGAACATCCTGTATCTATAGTTAATAATTTCAGTTATCAATGCATATTGGGAATCGATTTTCTCCGTAGATTTGGAATAATAGGTTTTGATTTTGAAAATGAACTTTTACAATTAGGAAATGAAAAAGTGTTGTTTCGCCCCATGGAGCAAACAGTATATTTGGCGACATGCCAACCTAAGCCAATCGTAGTAAGAATAATTCAAACCGTTCAGGTCCCACCAAGAAGTGAGATGACTTTGTTCTGTTCAGCTAATGTAACAAAAACAGCATTGTTTGAACCTCATAAAAATTTACATGAAAAATATGGACTGCTAGCGGCACGAACATTAGTGTCGCCACAATCCAATTCGTTAGGAGTAGCAGTAAGATTACTAAATGTTTCATCAGTTCCAATTACTCTATATCAGAACATGCAAATTGGATATTTAGAACAGCCAACAACCGTTGTAGAAGCCCCACTTCACAACTCATCTAAGCCTGTCAGAAATATCAGTGTGCTAGCTATTGACAACTTGTCAGCACCATCGAAAGAGCCGCCGTATGAATTTTTAAATGAGGTCGAATTAGATACAAAGCTTTTAATTCCCCAACAAAGAAAGCAATATTTCAACTTGCTCCGAACATACGCAGACATTTTTATAGCAAGCGGAGATAAAACGGGTTATGCAAAGAATTTTGAGCATCGAATTTTTACTGGTGACGCTTCACCAATAAAGCACCTGCCCTACCGCATACCTATTGCTCAACGTCAAGTCGTCGAACAGCAAATTCAAACTATGATGGAGCAGGGCATAGTCCAACCGTCAAAAAGTCCTTGGTCGTCCCCTGTAGTTTTAGTAAAGAAGAAAGACGGTACATGGAGATTTTGTGTTGATAATCGAAAACTGAATGCAGTAACCAAAAAGGATGTTTTTCCTTTACCTAACATTACTGAAATTCTAGATACACTATCAGAAGCGAAATATTTTTCGTCTCTAGATCTTGCGCAAGGGTATTGGCAAATTCCCATACGGGAGGAAGATAAAGAGAAAACAGCATTTATAACACATAATGGGCTATATGAATTTCGCGTAATGCCTTTTGGACTATGCAATGCTCCGGCTACTTTTCAGAGATTAATGGAAATAACTTTAGCAGGTTTAAATTGGCGCTTATGCTTAGTATATATAGATGACGTCGTAATTTTTTCTGCAACTTTCGACACTCACTTAGATCATTTGAGACAGGTTTTTGATAGGTTGCGCAGTGCCAATCTTAAGATCAAGACAAAGAAATGTCAATTTTTGAGGGCACAAATTGTGTTTTTGGGACACGTTGTATCCCAAAATGGAGTCTCTCCCGACCCAGCAAAGATTGAAAAGTTAGTAGAACTGAGAGCTCCAAGAAATGTTGATGAGTTACGCGCATTTCTGGGACTAGCTTCATATTATCGTCGATTTGTACCAAAATTTGCCCAACTAGCAAACCCTTTGCATGGACTCCTGAAAAAGGCTGTTAAATATCATTGGTCTGAAGACTGCGAGAAGGCTTTTTGCCAACTAAAACGGCTATTAATTTCACCTCCGATATTGAAGTATCCTGATTTTGATAAAGAATTTGTTTTACGAACTGACGCATCTCAGCTCGGTCTAGGAGCCATACTGGCTCAAGAAACATCAGACGGCGAACACGTTGTAGCATATGCTAGCAGAAATCTTCGTAACAGTGAGAAAAACTATAGCATAGTCGAACTTGAGTGTTTAGCTGTCGGTTGGGCAATTAAATATTTTCGCACGTATCTTGCAGGCAGACATTTTAGAGTGATAACAGATCATGCTCCTTTACGTTGGCTGATAAAGTATGGAAAACATCAAGAGGGGAGACTAGCCCGATGGGCGCTAACTTTGCAAAGCTATAATTTTGACGTTGAATATAAACCCGGAAAAAGTAACGCAGCCGCTGACTTTCTGTCGCGAATTCCCCGTGACGAACAAGTCAGCATAGCTGACATAGAAACTGTGGATTTACAAATGATGAGTGAGCAAATCGGGGATCCTGAAGTACAGCCTATGAGACAATATTTGGAGGACGGAACTCTACCTGATGACGAACAGTTCGCTAGGAAAATTATAAAGCAGTCTGTTAGATACACAATGAGAAACGGGGTTTTACACCATTTATACCCTAAAATTGGGAAAAGGGAGCAAGTACTATATCAACAAGTAGTGGTCCCTATGTCACTACGGGAACTCATACTGAGAGAATACCATGATAGCCCATTGGGGGCCCATCAAAACTTCGATAGGACATATATGAAAATTCTACCAAAATATTACTGGGATGGAATGTATTCCGATATTAAGGAATGGTGCAGTGCTTGCGAATCTAGCGCAGGTCGCAAGCCAGGAAAACTGGTGCGGGCACCATTACAACCTATCCCCATTGAAAGAGCCATGGATAGAATCGCTGTGGACATTCTAGGTACTTTACCGCTGACCGAATCTGGCAACAAATACATTGTCGTATTTATGGACTATCTAACCAAGTGGGCTGAAGCTTTTGCCATGTCGGAAGCAAAGGCTGAGGGAATAGCCAAACTTTTTGTGGAAAATATAGTATGCCGTTTTGGAGCCCCGTCAGTTCTCTTATCCGACCAAGGTACTCAGTTCACTTCCAAATTAATGAAAGAAGTTACTCAAATACTAGACGTCGAACAGGCTTTTACTACTCCATACCACCCTCAGACTGATGGTCTAGTAGAACGTTTCAATAGCACTATCCTCAAAATGCTAAGCATGTACGTCAACTCGAAACAAAGTGACTGGGATACTTATATTCCCTATGTTCTGTTTGCATACCGCGCTAGTCGACAAGAATCAACAAAGTGTTCTCCGTTTCTGCTTATGTACGGAAGAGAACCCAATTTGCCTCTGGATGTTACTCTACAACTTCCCCGATACCAGGTTGATGTAGAAGATTTCAAAATCTACACCATGGTACGAATTAGGGACGCATGGGATATAGCAAAAGAACACATTAAAGAAGCCCAAACTCGTCAAAAATTAAACTACGATAAGCGGGAACATGACCCACGATTTCATGTCGGAGATCAAGTTTGGGCGCATAATACTGCTGTTCCAAAAGGAAAAACAACAAAACTAGCCCATACCTGGCATGGACCGTTTACTATAATATCCTTGCGGCACCCTACTGCGACGATAGAACCTAGTCGAGGAAGGAATAGGAAAACTCAAACAGTTCATATAAATAGGCTCAAACGGTATCATGGTAATGCTGTTAATAGACTGGCCGCACAACCTAAGGAGCTGGACGAGCAAATAGCTAACGATAATGTGGGGGATGAGGCAATTCCTGCGCTCGATACAGAAGAGCACGTAGAGGTGGAAACAGAATCACCAAACCGTGAAATAGCTCCCCCGGAAGTGGAAAACACCCACACGGATGAGATACCTGATATAGTTATCACGGAGCCTAATAGTGAATCAGGGGATGAAATTGTCCTACCCGAACAACACATTATTGATCCGACCGACGAGGCTGCCCAAATCGATGCCCCCTATGCGCTGCGTTCCCGACTAAATCCGTTCCAATATTTTAAGATTTATGAGTAAAAAATGTTAGATAACCCAAACCCATTTTTGACGAATTTTGTTAGATTGTAGTTAAATATTAGTAACAGAACTATGAGATATATGTATCTAAATTTCTGTAAAGTTAATTGGCACCTATTAAAGTGGAACTAATTTGTTTCAGGTGCATCATACAGTTTGACGGACCTAACCAGGTCCTAGAGCCCGTAGACGCTGTCCTTAAATGGAAGAATCGGAGCAAAGGTAAACTCACCTTACCTCCAGGGCATGAATTGTGGGAAGGAGCCATTCAACGCCTGTCCCAGCAATCAGCCGCTGACCCCGTCGTAATATGGAATTTTGATCAACATGTCGAACACTTCCCGAAGATTATGAATTTGGCTAAGAAAAGTGTATGGTGTTCTTTAGACACCGAAGGTCTAGACACTGACACCACTAGTCATGGGGGTCAGCATCTGACACTACTCCAACTAGTATTCTCTGAAGAGCCTTCAGAAATTTTCGTGTACTGTATTGGTTATCTAACCGCGTTTCGGATGAATACATTTCCGCCTGACCTCAAGGCGTTCCTAGAAAGACCGCCTTGCTACTTCATGATCAATGGCAGCCGCAATCATTGCAAACGCTGTCAAGATACTTTTGGGTTTCAAGTAAATGGAATGATCGAGTTGTCGGAGTTGTTCTTAAACACCGACTTTCCGCAACAATTTGGAATCATTCGAGGGCCGTCCCAAGGCGTAAAATTGTTAGATATGGCGAAATGCTTATTAGAAAGCGCTCCTGTGGAAAATTCTGACTACAAAGGATTTGGAGTCGACCTTCTCCCAACGCCGAGTCAGTTGCGAGATGCTATTGTCGACGCCCTCGCTCAATATAAGGTAGCTGAAGTCTGCATCGCAGACTTGTTCCCATCCTATGAAACTTACCAGCTCTCAGTCAACCTGAAAGTTTTCTGCCGATCGTTGTATTACCCACCCTCACCACAGTTCATTCAAACCCCGGAACCGACTGAACCTAAGAGAATGAGAGTGGTGGATTCCTCACTTATGATCCCAGGCCCAATCAAATAACGCATCGTTGTGACTCATACTAACGTTCTTACTAGAGAACTTTTGAATGTGGACATTCAAAAGGCCAAATACGCCAAGCCACTACTGATAAAAATTACAGAAGTCTACGAAATAGTGCGCTATCTGCAATTGCCTGCAGTCGCTCGAGTTTTTACCATATTGAAAACGGCGCAATGGCCACAACTGAATATACGCGTGGACTTCCTTTTTAAAGAATTCTTTGAATCGTTAAAAAGGTATTATAAAAACCCGGAACCCTATCCGCTGCATCGTGCAGTAACATGTTTCGTCGAGAAACATAGTTCAGACAAAGTAGCTAAAATTGCTACAAGTTGTGTTCAAGGGTTTCCACCCGTGTGGAAAGCAGAGATAACAATTGGCGAAATACCAATTTACTCGTATGCAGCTGGAGAAACAGCCGCCGCTGCCATAGACCAAACAGCCCGCCTATGGATGCATGTCATCGATCCCACGATAGGACCATTAGTTCCGGCTTCGGGACTACAACGTCAAGGCAAAAGGGAGCGAAACGCATGGAAAGCCGTCTGGGGACAAAATCAGAAACGAATTACCCCGACTCTGCCCCGACCTGGCGCACCAGTACTGCCCCTACCCACCATATATTCCCTACATTCAGTGATGACCGTTCATGAAAAATGGACCGTTAAGACTGTTACTTTCGGAGGGCAAAGGAGTCCCTTTAGTATCTTTCACCCAGTTAGATTTCAGATCCAAGGTCAACATTATGTCTGTACCGAACAATATTACCAGGCCAGCAAGGCCCGATATTTTGGTCGAAAAGATATAGCTGCTAAAATTATGAAAGAACCTCAGCCAGCTATGCAAAAACGCTTAACCCGCAATATGAGAGGATTTGATAAGCAGGAATGGGATCAAGTTAAGCGTTATATTATGTATGAAGGTTTATACGCAAAGTTTTCTCAAAATGAACACTTTCGTGAAGACCCATTGCAAACGCAGAACGCCAGATCGCAGAAACCAGAGAAGAAGATCCCATTTGGGGCACTGGTACTTCACTAGAACATCCTAATTTGGTCTGCGCACCAGGAGAAAATTATTTGGAAGACCCCTGATGATTTTGCGAGATCATCTGAAGTCCAATTAAAAAAGTATGTGAAAAATCTAGTAAAATTAATTTATATTTTTTTATATGCTGAAATTTTCAGAGTTTCATGATGCAATTCCCCATGAAGGAATTAGAGAAGAAGCCGAAAGAAATAACGAAAGGGAAGA
>JASAND010031967.1:0-21069 GCA_030248195.1 Trissonchulus latispiculum | reverse complement strand
GTCTGCGTTGTTTCATATCAAGTGTTATGTGAAAACGGTGACAATTGAATATATGCGCGTACAGCTCACATCAAGCACAGTAAAGAATAACCATACTCTTTTAATTTAGGGAGATGAATGACGGATAAGAGCGCAGAGACAGAGGCCACGCCACAGAGACTGACATACCTCACAGATAATCTACTTCAGTATATTTTGGTTGTTATTTGTTACTGATTGTTTTAAGTGAAGAGAAATTGCAAATTGGAATAAATTGATCTTGTGATTGGTTTGTCAAGGCTTGACTTTTTACTAGACCAGTTACAATTTTTAGCTGGAGAACTAGAAGTGTTCTTAAACCGGACAATGCAGCTGGTAGGAAAATGCTGGCAGTGATTAATACTCTTAAACTGCTCTGATGTAACTTGGTCTTCATCAGTAATCATTTTATGTGTAGTAGGAATCCCTACGTTGAATGAGACTGACAGTTTAAGATTAGCGAAGTCCGTAAATTCCAGTTTAGTCCTATTACAAGCTTATATCTATAAAATTAACAGCTCGCCCGGACACCTCCATTGCATAAATCTAGGAATTAATTGCATATTCTATTGTATACTTTGTACAAGGACGTAGGTGTGCAGCTTTTTTAAACTATGCCTTAGGCTAGACATCTTGTCACGTTTGATGGATTACCCTCTCTGTCGGCGCCTTTGATCTCTACCCCCAGGGAATTGATAATTACCCCCTCAGGGCATCTAAAAAACTATATAAGGCAGAGAAAAATGGGCATCCTGTCAGTTTGACTTGATCTTTCATAGCGAGCAGCCGGTTTTTCAGAGATCACTCCTTTATTCTCGAATTTATATAAACAGCGACACTAATAAAAGGCTGAAGTTAATTAAAGCGAAAACGGTTTTCAATTTTGAAGTCAATAAAAGCAGCAATTTGTTTAGACCTTGAAACTAATAAAAACGGAAACTAGTTTAGACCTTGAAACTAATAAAAACGGAAACTTGTTTAGATCTTGAAGTCAATAAAAGCTGGAACCTACCTGTACTCTACAGCAGAAATTAAATAGTTATTAAGGAATTAAATATGTCGGGGATATATAAGCTTAATGCAGCAATTCAAACCGGAATTTGGAAAGATAATCCCATAATTACCCAGGCCCTTCGAGATCAAGCCGTGACCCTAATTAAAACGGAATGGGACGGCAAAGAGGTCATTGGGACTGATGAATTTTGGACCTACGCCCAATCCTTGCCCCAAATCACCGCCTCAACTGCTAGCACTACCCACACCTGTCCCACATGCAATGAGTCATTCCCCAATTTGGCCGAGCTACAAAAGCATAAGGCAACCCATTCTAACAATCCTACCTTCCCGTGCCCACTTTGTCAAAAGACCTTTACCAGGAAATATAACTTGGAAAGGCACATCACAAAGTTTCATCCAACAATTGCTCCTCCTTCCTACGAATGCCGAAAGTGCGGCTTTAAATACAAAACCTACAAGGGGTATCAAGGGCATCTTAAGACTCATAGAGAGGCCCCAAAGATTCAGGACCCCAGAACACTTAGGCAAACCCACTTTTCTAATCTCCCAACAGAAGACGCCCCCAAATTGACTAGGAGTGTTGTAAAAGATCTCCCCGAGGACCTAGCTCAAATCTATAGGGAGAATTGGAGCCGAATCAGAACTAGATATTTCATTTCCCCCGGTCTTCAAAATAGGTATAACTTTAGGTTAGAACGTCCTTCGCAACTGAAGGAACTAATTAAAGTAATTTTCAAACTTCAGAGGTGGCAATTCAAATTAAACCTTTCTTTCGGTTTCGTTCTTAGGAACATCGAAGA
This sequence comes from Trissonchulus latispiculum, assembly GCA_030248195.1. Taxonomy (NCBI): domain Eukaryota; kingdom Metazoa; phylum Nematoda; class Enoplea; order Enoplida; family Ironidae; genus Trissonchulus; species Trissonchulus latispiculum. Next base: position 19,234 of record JASAND010031967.1, on the reverse strand, counting down.
TGGAGAACTTAGGTATTACTACCCTTCCGGAAATAACCGGTATTTTGATGAGCCAATTCACATTTCAAATGAAGGCGACCTAGGAAAAGTTTTCTACGAGTTAGACAAAGGAGACATCCTTGAGTGGGTTAGGCAGCAGCGCCCTAATACAAAGTGGACCGTCCTCGAAATTACTAATGTTTGTTTCTATGTGAATAAACTTATTTCCTATGCAGTGGGCGAAGCTAGGTATCTTCCTGACTACGTGAAAAATAATCGGGGTCTCAATGCATTGGTGAACAATCAAAATTCTGGAAGACCTTATAACGATGAAAAGTGCTTGTTCAGGTGTTTATCACTGGCAATGGGTTCTAAGCTTCATGCGTTGGAAGAGAAAACAAATGAGCTAATAGACCAATGGGTACATTCCGGAGAAGAGTTTAATGGAGTGACTTTAGAAGAGTTGGATGAAATCGAGGAAAAATTTGATATTGCTATATGAGTTTACGAATTAGGACCCACAGTTGAGGAAGCAGGAGAAGAACCCGAGGACCTCAATGAACTCCTAATCAGGAATCATGAGAGGGATCAGGAAATAACAGATGTGGCAGCCAAGCTTATTCGACGGCCTATGGGAAAGCGGTCTAGGAAAATGGCAATAAACATTTACGAAAACCACTTCTCCTTTATCAAAAATTTAAACAAATTCACCCAAACTTGGAAATGCTCAAACTGTGACAAACTGTTCCACCATCAAGGTAAATTTATGAAACATTCTAAAAGTTGCGAGAAAGGAATCAAGCATCTATTTCCTGGGGGAGGAGTCGGACCTACTAAAACGATTCTCCAAAAGATAAGTGAGTTAGGAATTCCGGTGCCTGAATGGTACTACCCCTTTAGAATGTCCTACGATTTCGAATGTATGTTCAAACCAACTGATAAGAAAAGCGGGCCAAAATTGATATACGAAAAGGAACTAATTCCCGCCTCTGTTTCTATTGCATCCAATGTTCCGGGTTATGAAACTCCAAAGTGCCTAATAACTACTGGTGATCCCTACGAATTGGTGGTCCGAATGAAGGACTATATGGAAGAGATAGCCGATAAGGCCTACGAACTTCTTAGGGAAATCTATGAACCCACCCTTTCTGGATTAGCGGAACATGAGAAACTTCTATCCGAATTTGAGGAATGGCTAAAGGAAGTTCCAACTCTAGGATTCAACTCTGGAAAATTTGATATGAACCTTATAAAGTCTTGTTTAATCAAAAATTTACTCCTTAATGGGCAAGACACTAAGTATGTGGTCAAAAAGAATAACAACTACATGGCTCTCTCTACCCCCAAATTGTACTTTCTAGATATTACAAATTATCTTGCCGCTGGGACCTCATACAAAAAGTGGCTAAAGGGATTCAAAATTGAGAATCAAAAAGGTGCCTTCCCCTACGAAGCTTTTACTTCCCTTGAATTCCTAGATCAGGGATTCCCCCACCGTGACTTGTACTACTCAACTCTTAAACAACAGGAAATTTCCGATGAGGACTTTACAGCCGTAGTTGCAGCATGGAGGAAAAATAAATTTAAAACTGTGCGGGATCAACTAATTTGGTACAATAATTTGGATGTAGGGCCCTTCCTTCAAGCTACCGAAAAGATGGTAGAATTTTGGAAAACTATGGGGATTGACATGTTTAAAAGTGGGGCAATTTCTCTACCTGGTCTGGCTTACAAACATATGATGGATAAAATTCCAAAACATACGATCGTTCCCCTTGTTAATAAGTTCACTAAACACTGGCACAAATTAATTAAGGATAATATAGTTGGAGGACCTAGTTTGGTATTCCATAGATATCACGAAGCCGGGGTAACTGAAATTACAAACGGGTTCAAAGTTGCTCAAATTTTCGGGTTCGACGCCAATGCCCTCTATCTCTGGTGCACAATGCAAGAAATGCCCACTGGTCTGTACGCCGAATGGAAGCCCACTGAAGATGGGAAATTCAAGAGATGGTTACAACGGGGCAGAAAAGAAGCAATGTGGCTGGAGTACATGGCTAAGGCAATGGGAGTAAGAGTTGAGCATGCTTACAATGGGGGACAAAAAAGAATAGGAAAATCAAAAGTAGATGGGTGGGTTTGGGAAAAGAATCTAGTTTTACAATTTCATGGGTGCTATTTCCACGGACACGGTTGTGAGTTGGATAGGAATCAGGACCCTGAGGATAGAACTAAAAGAAGGGAAAGAACGGAAAGGGTCACTCAGGCAATTAAGGATGGGGGTTTCGATTTGATTGAAAAATGGGAGTGTGAATTTGATAAAGATTTAAAAGAGTCCCCGGAAATGCAAGAGTTTATGGAGGAACACTTCAATCTCCCAAAGAAAAGATCAGTCCTAACTTTTGCACAGCTAGTTACCCAAATTCAAGCCAATAGACTCTTCGGACTAGTTGAGGTGGACATTGAGGTTCCTGAGGATAAGAAAGAACATTTTGCAGAGATGACCCCTATTTTCAAAAATGTAGAAATTACTAAGGAAGACATCGGGGATCACATGAGAGCTTTTTGCAATTTGAATGAATTAATGGCACAACCTAGAAGGGGTCTAATTGGAAGTTACTTTGGAAAGAAAATTGTCCTAGCCACTCCTCTAATTAAATGGTATCTAAAACATGGACTGATAATTACTAAGATTTACCAAGCAATTGAGTTCAAACCTAAGACCTGTTTCAAAGAATTGGGAGATGAAGTTACTTACCATCGTTCTGCAGCCGATTCCGACCCGGATTTAGCACTCAAAGGGGAAATGTTCAAACTTTTGGGAAATTCTTACTATGGCCGAACTATTACAAATCTAGAAAAGCACCAGGATGTAAAATATTGTCAAAGGTCAGCAGCTAGTAGGGGAGTTAATGGGTGGAGATTCAGGAGATTAGATGATCTAGGAAATGGAATTTATGAAGTACAGTCTGCTAAGGCAAAAATTGTTTACCGACTTCCGGAATTAGTGGGGTTCTTCGTATATCAATACGCCAAACTTAGGATGCTACAATTCTACTACGACTGCCTGAAACCAAATTTGTGGCCCGAAACCTTCCAGCTGTGTCAGATGGATACGGACTCCCTCTATTTCGCCTGCTCTTCCAAAAATTTAAGTGATTGTGTCCCTATTAGAAATGAAAAACAATGGGATAAGGCACTCAAGGATTTCTTTGTCTTAGATCCTAGCCAAAAACGCATCCCAGGGTTATTCAAAGAAGAATGGACCGGGGATGGAATCATAGCACTTTGTAGTAAAACCTATCTAGCATGGGGAAAGACGAATAAAGTCTCCCATAAAGGAGTGAGCAAGGCCCTAAATAGTTACACCCCCGAAGATTTTAAAGAAGTTTTAGAAACAGGAAATACAAAATCTGGGGAAAATCGTGGACTTAGAAATATAGAGAATAAAATTATACAATACTTTCAAACCAAAGATTCGCTACCCTACCTTTACCCAAAAAGGAAAGTACTAGCAGACGGGGTGAGTACGGCACCTTTGGATATATAGAATTGTTGTACTTGTTTATCCCAACAGTCCTCTTCAGGGCTACTGTAAATAGTTGTACATAAATATGCTGTACATAATCGCTTAGAAAACTAAAAAAGAATATAATGGAAAAACTACAAAAACATTAGACTAGGACCGGGCTTAGGTTAGTGTATATATTAGCTTAGATATATATGTTGGTAGGTACGTAGGAAGTAGGTAGGTAGGAGTCCGGTAATGGGCCGACGCCGGGTCCCAAGCCCCGGGGGAAGAACTCAGAGGGGTCGGATAGAAATGCTTATAACAACAATGCAATTAACGTATATTATAGGATTAAATAAATAGTTAGGATTGCAGTTAAACAGAGGTCAAAGGTCAATTACTCCCGCGAGTAAGGCATGAAATGGCCCTACTATACTACTACTATATATGGCTGCTCCAGAAAGGCCAAAAATAGTCGTTTTTAGCGACTTTTCCCCACTTTGACCCTGGGCGAGAAACCACGGGCGCCATGCAGCCCGAGGGTCACATCCGTCGGTTTCGGCGATATGCTCATCGTTTTCAGCGACCCCGATTTACTATACATGCGCACCACCAAATGGCCAAAAAACGCTGTTTTGGACGACTTTTTGACAATTTTCTATGTTGGGGCCTCGAAAAATTTCTAAGTCCAAACGCATCGCAACCCCATGTTTGACAGTCTGTAAAAATCGCTAGGAGCCAAATTGGGCAAAAATAATCAATAGTGAACAGGTTCATGGTTATGCTAACAAGATAATAATAGGTAAAGGTTACCACCATAAGCCATGTGAAAAATCCGTTGGACACAAAATTGTACAAAAGCGTAAAGGACGAACACAACAGAAAAAAAAACCACACATACAAAGTGGTCAGAAAAGTCGATTTTTTCAAAGTTCATTTTTTCCGGGCAAGTTTGGTATCATTCGAAAGCTCTTGGCCTGGAGATTTCAGAAATGCAAATTTTAGCTCTCAACTCCTTACCGTTAATTAGTTTTGCTTAATTAACGTTTTCAAAGGCTGCATTTGACCGTTTTAGCTCATATTATGGGGTGCTCTCCGAGCTACCCCATGATATATATATATATATATATATAATAAATATATACGTATATATATCTATATATATATATATATATATATATATATATATATATATATATACTAAACAAATAGCCAAGAAACTTATACCATGCGATTTAACCCATATCAAACCATACGGGGGGTTTAAAAATTTTTTACTAAAAATCAACTAATATGTGTACAAAAATAAGTAAACAGCAAATGGTTTCTTAATAAAGTACTTATTTTTAAGATGGCAGTCGAAAATGTATGTGTCAGTTTAAACTGACGCTAGCCGTGGACGGGTACAGGTAAATTTTCAAGAAAAACCCAGAAAGAAATAAAATAAATCAAATGAAAGGAAGAAATTTTAAAGCAATTGAGTAAAAACAGTTGTCTAATCATTCTCGTTAAAAAGCATTTTGGACTAGTGCCAGTCTAAGACATTTAAATTTTCTGAATTGTCCCTATAATGGTATTTCTCCATACTGGTCAGAAAATTTTAATACTTCCAGTATAAATTCTTGGCTATACAAATTTATGTTGACGGTTTTTGTGTCAGGTTCACTATTAATGAGGTGTTACACATGCTGAAAAAGTCAGAGGATGAATTGCCGGTGCTGATATATATCGTTAATTGGCACCGAGTAATGGCAACGAAGATGGCGTTGCTGTATCACAAATCAATATGGCGGCAGCTAGGGATTCAAGGGGTGGGAGTCTGAAAAAGCTGCTTTTATCGGCAACTCTGCAGAGTGTTCTCACATTGTTTGGATCCCAGATGGCGCCTTATCGTCTCCTGAATCAATATTACTGTTTTCATTAGCAATAGTCCTTGCCAAGATGACGACATTAGCACCTTCAATTCATTCTCTGGCTACTTCAGCATGTACATCCGCTCATTAGATGTGTCTATAAACTAAATAACTTCCATATGAATACTTGAATTGCCATTTCGTAATATTATTACCCAAAGTATACACAATAAGTAACTGTACCCAGCTGCGGCTAGCGTCAGTTTAAACTGACACTAGCAATATTGCTGTAGCTCCAGAATCGCGTATGTGAGAGAAAGTTGGTTCTATTCAGCTAAGAACTAACACATAACTGCATATTTTATGCATTAAAAATATTTAATATCTATTAACTTTTTATAAGTTTTGCTTTGATGAACCAACTACGTTCCATTATGAAGACCAATACAGGAAATTTATTGGCTGGAGCTAACGCAGCAATGCAAACTTGGGATTGGTCACACTAATTATGAAGCCCAATTAATAGCTGACAAGCCTGTATAAAAAGTTTACTTATGGAGCTAACCGTTGTCGACCAATCTGCGAAAATTTCAATGTCAGTTTAAACTGACGCTAGCCGGATATGGGTTAAACAATTAAAGCAAATAAATTTGAGCTAAAACTGACAGTTAATTATACAACAGTGAACCACAAAATTCTGAAATAGCATAGGTCTCCGGAGACAAGGCTTGACTATATTTTAATTTAGAATTATAGCAAGCTTAACAAAAAATCAAAATTCGGTTTTTTGGCTGGAACTTTCGCAAGACTAAACCAAATCGATTACCTTGAGGACCCATGGATATGTCTTGGGCTATGCTTTAAAACCACCCCAGTTTCGTTGCTCTACGACCTACCAGTAAGTTGCAGTAGACGAAAATGTGTGATTTTTTGTTAAAGGTTTCACAAAAAATCACCCGTTAACAAACAAGTCAGTGGCAGATCGGATCCCAGAGAGCAGCTAGCAACCTTTTGTCATCAGTTTTGGATAGAGCACACTAAATAACGTATTTAGAACCCAAAACCGCTAACCTAGTGCTCCAACTAAAGCAGCTGACCCCGCCGAAGTCTTAGTGGTCACTGATGGCCCCCGACAGCGTCCAGTATGAAGTCTTGTGGCTCTAAAGTGCCGTTTTAAAGGCTAAAACGTTGTTTTTTTCGTGTTTGTGAGTGATTATAACCTATTTCCAGGCATTTTGGCACAGAAACTCAGAACTTCGTATGTTGGTGGGTTATGACCCACAGTCACGTGAGCCCTGCCGAACCCGTCCGGACCCTCCAGGTACCAACTGGACAGTCCGAAGTGGCTGTAAACATGTCTTAGGGGGTTTTCCAGGGCGCTGAATTCAAATCTGGCATTAGTTTTTAGGTAACTATGGACTAATACTGTCTTCTGGGATCACGTTTACCGTCGGACGGTTCAGGCCTGGCTGGTTACCAGGTTAGACTACCAGAAGTGCCAGGCAACCTTAAAACGTATATAAGGGTTTTCGAGGTCACTGAGCTCGAATTTGACGTTAGTTTTGCTCTAGCTGCTGTTCTGACTTCAGTAACAAAACATAAAAATTATTTTTATTTGTTAAAATTTTAACAAAAAACTCACCCACCCCAAGACGGCTCAGAGGTCCGACTGAGAACTTCTATATATGTATCGATAGCCCACAGTCAGGACATGTCACATGCACAATATGGTTGCCTAGGGTTTTCCCTTAGTAAATAGCAGCCGAAATTCGAACTTCGGTCATGAACGTTTTTGAGGTCACTTTTGGGCACCCTCACTTAAATGTCTGCCCTGAACGCATGGAGAGGGCCTAATGGCTCAAACACACAGGCCGTAATGTCGAGATGTGTGGCTATCACCATGCAAAAATTTGGGTCTCTGCGACTTTCCTGTGAGTCAGGCTGGTGGGGTGATTTTTTGTTAAAATTTCGGGTGATTTTTTTGTTAAGCTTGCAATAAGTATCTTCTACCAAAACTTAAATTTTAAAAGGAAATCGGCAGGGTCGTGCTACCTATTCAGATTTTTTAAATTATATTTAATATAGGTATTATTTTTTATTCTATATATTAGTAGTCATAATCATAAAACGATTATACATTAGACAATATTAGTATGAATTATAGACATTCTAAGTAATGCAATAGCGCCGCAGGCAAAAATTTTTGAGAAAATATTCTCGTTGGAAAGGACTCGCAATTTTTCAAGAAGTTTAAACAAATTTGATAAAATTTTGAAAATTTTCGTAAAATTTTATATATATATATACTTCTTATAATAAGCTAAAATTGGTTCCGGTTCCGGTACGTTTTCAAAAACCGGAACCGGAACCAAAACGTACCGGAACCGGAACCGAAATTCCGGTCGATCCCTAATATGTATATATATCCCTTCTCGGCAGTTCATATAAACGAGTTACGTAATGGTGAGGAATTTGTAGTGATTTTCGGGGGTATCGGGTCTCCTAATTACACACTACGTATTATCGCAGGGATTAGGAGCGGATTCGGGGAGGGGGCGGGGGGCGGTCGCCCTCCACCCCGGTCGCGATTCGAAGGTAGGAAAAATTAAGGAGAAAAATAGGGAAAGGCCAAAAACCAAAACATTTCGCGCCGTTGGCGTAAATATTTCTAATTTTTAGCAGCATATTTACGTATTGCATTTATGAAGAAGAGGCTAGAAATATATACTTCCGATTACTATATTTGTCTAAAAATGTTTAGTTTTTTAAAAATAGTTTTTTAAAAAATTTTCTCAGTGCTTCAGAATGAAAAGAATTAAAGATCCGAAGACCAATTTTATGGCAAAAACAAAAACTTTCTCAAAGTCTGGGGGGGGGGGCTCCGCCCCCAGACTCCCCGGTAGGAGAATTTTTTCCTTGGAGGCCCGCATCCCCCGTCACAAAATCCTGAATCCGCCAGTGGCAGGGATTAATTAAGTAAAAGTAAACCGTTGAAAGAAGAATATAAATTAAAAAAAACTGGTTTCCTATTGCCCGCTAAAATTTGTGAACCAAATTTGACAGTCTTCAATCGAGGGGGCAAGTTTCGCGCGCGGTTGCTTTAGGTGTGCCCCCTTTCCATAAAATACTCTGAAGTGTAAGATTGATTTTGGCATTTCTGGAGTCAAATTACAGTACTTCCTGTTGGCTCTTCTACAGTTTTCTTCGGTGTTTTATGTTTCCGTGTTTTGCGAACTAATTTATCTGTAATCACTGATTGGATGGTCACTTGATTTGTTGTTTTGTTTGCAGTTCAATGCAGTTTAAGTATTTGCAACTTCATAAATTGTTTTGCCTGTTAGCTATTTGATTGTGCTTGTTTCAGTGTAATGTTTCAGTCCAGTACGTATTGCCTCAACTGCAAAGGTGTGACTGACGTACGTATTTCATTTCTTGTTAACTGAACACCTAATTTTGTGAGTATTGCCTTGTCATCGTCGTCGTTTCGAGTTTTCGGAGGAGTTTCAATTCAGAGAAATCTCAAAATGTATAAATGTAGGTTTTAAGTTTAAGCAAATCATTTGCGTTTGCATTAAATATTTTGGTCACTTTTTTCAAATTTTTACGTTTTTAACCTGTAAAAAAATGCGAAAAATCGCTAAAAATGACCAGTTTTAAGTGTTTTTAAGCTGAAATATCGAAAATTCCTGTAAAAATACGGCGAATCTGGAAAAATTTTTGAAAATTTGGGGTAAACTTGGTAAAATTTGGCAACTTTTTGGATTATGGGTGAAAGTTCGGAATTTATGTGGGTCTCCTCGAATGGGGGGGGGGGGGTAGGCCGCCGAATGTGTACGTTATCGTATCGTTAGCCATTCTGTTTGTGAATTTGAAAGAGTTTGTTAGTTAATACTGTGGAGTTTGACTATGGTTTTTTAATGTGCAAATGCTGCTTGTTTTATTTTTAGTAGTTTAGATAGCTTTCTGTTTCGTTTTTCTTTGAAGTTTCTGTTTAATTTTTAAATAAATTCTTGTTTAGATTTTATTCTTAAATTGGTGCAACGATGAAACCGGGTAGCCCGCTAGGTCAGTTCGGGCCAATATAAAGTATAAACTGGAATCACTAAGATTTAATACCTTACGTAGAGAATATATATAATTGATATTTAAATCTAGAATCGATTTTGTTAACCTCAGAATTTTCTGTGCAAGTCGCCACCGCCTGTAGTTTTTGAACACTTGATACGATCAAGATCAAGAGTACATAATAACAAGAGTGCCACCAAGTACACTCTCTGTTATCATTATAACAATTATAATTACATATGTACTCTCGATTCGCTCTTGCTATTATGAGGGGACCCGGTTTCATTTCGCTTCGCTGTGTTTAGGTCCGGTCGGTGGTCTTTTGCCACATATGCTAAAATGTCACCGAATGCTAATTTTTCACAGAAGAAGCCCGTTATTATAGCTGTCTTGTTATTTTGAATTGCAATGGATAGCTAATGCTAGGGTTATTATTTTATGACATATAATACGGTAGTTTTGCTAATTATGGCAGCTAATTAAGCCCTGAAATTAACAGGAAATTTTAAACTTAAAACCCATCATGCTGTATATCGTTCGAAAAAACTCATTACATGAGATGAATTTAATGGGGTAAGAGTAAGCCGATCAATTTGACTTTTAAGAAAAATGGCCCCCTATGTTATCGAATATTGCTTCTTTTAGCTAAGCTTTAACACCAGCTTAACCAATTGGCTTAATTCTTGCACCATTGAATCCGCTTCGTCAAGAGCTTTCGACTGATATACAACAGGATAGATGTTGCTTAAAATTTGAGACATTCCTATGCTAAATTTAAGTGTTAACTGACAGCATATTAGCATAATGGCAGCATTATTTTATATCAAAATGGTTCTCTTTGCAAAACTTATCCATTGCAAACATAACAGCAGAAAATATATACCGGTCCTCTTCTTTGAAATGTTAGCTTAGGTGTCATTTCAGCAAAAGTGACAAAATAGTATATATATATACTACACCGGATATTAGGGAGGGAGCAGTTTTATATCCTGCAATTTTGCATGACTGCAATTTTGCAATCCTGCAATATTAAGATAACATTTTTAAGCTTCAGTTTTACTTCGTAGGGACGTCGTGTTGGAAGAGTTCACATCATGAGCTTCCATGTTAAGAATTCTTGGAAGTTTACCCATCCTATAGGTATCCGTCATTTATGTACCAATTAGTAGGGGCTGCTTTAGGATGCCCGACTATACTCGAGTATATAAGGGCGGTAGTGATCATAGTTTTGAAGACTGAAAGTTTTTGAAATTTTTCAAATTTTCAGTCTTTCAACACCCCGTGGGTGACTTTTTTGTAACGGCCGCTCCCTGCCGGAAAATGTTTGAAAGCGGCCGCGCCCCCACCTGCCCCCTTTTTCGTTAACAGGTCGCTCCAGTGAAAATTACAGGTTTGGTCCTGTAAAAACTACAGGTTCTGGTGTCTCATTTAGGATTGTTGAAACAGTGGAACAAAACTGGTTTCCTTAGTATTTTCTACTGGAAACTAATGTAATTTTTACTATTCGAAAGACCGGTAAAATATACAAAAGTTACTTTTGTGGAAAATACAGGAAGCTCCGCTAGTGGCTAACCCCACAGGAGCCCTTTTGTAGAAAATTACAAGAATTCCTGTAATTTCTACAGGAGTCTTTTCAAGAGTGTACACGGCCCGGGCGCGGCGGCCCGCTACATGGTCTAAAACGTAGTTTATCGGCTCCATGGACTTCTAAGTAGGTATATAATATGTTTAATTTTAGGTATACAAACTGTAATAATAATAATTGCATATACATAGACTCTTTCCACATTTACGAAATGTCAATGACTTGAAAATTAACAGTTCTGATTTTTATCGAAAGCAATTTCGATCTTTGGGAGGATGAGATCTGCTTTCATTAATTTATTGACAGTTCACGACAAATTTGCTGAATCATTATGCTAATGAAATAATTTCAACCTTTGCTAAGATAAATTTAACCATTATAGCAAACTTAAGAGTGCACCAAGAAAGATATTGTTCGATAGTGCGACGACTTCGTAACTCAGACAGAGGACAAGAGTGGGACAATTTTGCAAGCATTTTGTAATAATGTAATACTGCAATAAGGGTTCAAAAAGCAATTTTGCTTATGAAAAACCTATTTTGCACTAGGGCCCGGTGGCCGCGCCCTTGCCTAAAAATTTCACCGGGCCCAACTTTTTTCACCGGGCCCTGGGCCCGGAGCCCGCTACACTGCCCGGGAACAGCCCTAGTTTCAACTGGTTCAGCGCAATAGGATTGCAGATGGGCCGGCCGATGACTTTCGTTCGCCGGCCAGCCAGCGGCAGGTAAGGCCGGCCGGGATGCAAAACCACAGTTAGGGATTTACAATTTAGAGCAACTAAGTTTAAAATGAATTCCAAATCTGGTTTTTCTCTGGTTTATGCAATCAATGCACACTTTCAGCTACATTTTTCTAATATAAAACCCAAAAAACATTTTCTTAGCAGTCATAATAGCTACAATGCAAGCTGCTCCAGGCCGGCAGCCGGCCGGCCTACGGTTTCACCGGCCGCCTGCTGGCCGACCGGCTCACCGGCCGGCCTGAAACACTTGCAGACAACCAACCGGCCGTTCCTTGGCCTCCGGCCGTCCGGTTGGCTGACGTCGAGAGCTGGGCCGGCCCACGAAAGATTGAGCCGGTGAACAACACAAATGTAAACTACGTGTTAATGCTACTCGGCATTCGGCAACGATGTATGCCAAGAAGATAAATTTCAGGGTTTGTTGTTTCATACGTTTTTCTACTCAAGTCAATTTCAGTTTCAACATGCGGCAAAAAGTTTCAGTTAAAGTTTGCTTCAGTCGGGAACCAAATTATTTCAGATTTAGTTTCAGAAGGAGTTTCAGTTCATTCAAAAAAATGCAGTTTTTTGCCTTCAGGAATATAAAGCATAAACTTATGATTTTTTAGTTTCCCACTGCAGAATATTAACGGCTGCTTAAAACTATCAAATCCCCAAGTTTAGAGGAAAAACACTGATACTGGTTTCAGCCCGAGCTTCAGGTCTACAAACTAGTTTCAGCATTCAGTCGGTGGTCTAAATAATTTCAGTTTCAGGTTTTTCAAAAAACAGTTTCAGTTTCAGTGACTGAAACTGAAACCTATAGTATACAACGTAAAGCCTACGAGGCTCAGTTTCAGTGTCTGAAACATCACGATATTTTTCAGGGTTCATGAAGTTTGCTTTTGCAAGCACACAAAATTTGGTTTGAAGTGAATGAATACCCAAGCTTTGTTTTATTTATCTTACATGTATATTTGCAGTTCATTGCAATAGTGCAATAGTTCAAGGAAAATGTGCACCATGATAGCGTGCTGTCATCAACAGTAATGCTCTTACGAAAAGTGAATTTCACTGCACTCTGTGTTGAAGTTGAAGTTAATACAAAACGGCAGACGCAGACGCTATTGGGGCCAACTAACGAGGCCAAATTTTCGGACCATGACCTTATATACACCTGGGGCCAGTTTCATAAAAATGTTCTCGAGTTCTCGAGTCTAGTAGCTAAACTACGCTGGAAGTTTTCCAGATCCTCAAGTCGCATTGCAAGTCACGCTGAAAAAGTTCTCGAACTCTCGAGTCAAGTTCTCTGGTCGATTTCGACCAGAGAAATTTTTGTCAACTTGAGAACTACTCGAGAATTTTTTGTAAATCTAAACTTCTTAATTTTTTCTTCCTGCTTCAATAACTTGTATAATTGACTGAATAAATCACAATAAAATTTTTCGTAGATACTTTTACATATAATTTTTAATGGAGAATAGGTTGTTGTTACTGAAAACAGACTACTCGAGAACTTGAGAACTCGAGAACTCGAAACGGTTTTTTATGAAACTGGCCCCTGGTAGCGTCCGAGTAATGGAACCGGGCCTGTCCGGCCCCTCTGACTCAAGCGGCCCTGGTTCTGCAAATTTCCTAACGATGCAACGATAACGATATTACTGAAACAACACTACTGTTCCAACTGTTCTTCTACAGATTTGGTCTGGTTTGACCGATCAGGCTTGTTCGAATTTTAGTTGACCCGCATTTCATATGACTTCCAAACTATCTTATCTGGAAAGTAGAAATTAAGCTTCTTGGGGCTGTCTAAATCGTAAATACAAGCACTAGCTGGCTACCTATGTTGTTGTAGCACTGTTTCCTGTATTTCGAGCTTTTATCGGGCGACCCGTTTTACTGGTTTTACTGAGCCTTGAAGAGCGCTTCCGGGCACCGGCTTGGTTGGAGCAGTAGGCCCGAGCCGGCCCGGAAAAATTTTTATCGCCACAACTCTCAAGCTTTGCTCAATGTTATATAGTGCAACTTTTTGCGGTTCAATTCTAGGAACACATCTGATTAGTGTGTTTATTGTACGGAACTTCCATTGTGAATGACGGCTTATCGACCTACGAAATATTGATAAGAAATTTATTTTATGCACAAAAAATCCTTTCAAAGCTGCTAAAGCGAATAAACTCTGTCTGTACTATCGCTGTAACAAAACATGCAGATAGTTTTTGTATATGCTCTATTTGAGGCATAACAGAGACAAGCCTTTCACCCTTGAGATTGACAACGTTTGTTTCATTAATGTATTTTATTTCTGGAAAGCAATGTTCTAAGCAGATTGACAGCTGTTCTTAGCGAAAAAGGATTTGTTCTTGTATACTTGAACATAAATCTTTAGATTCAAATTTGTTTTCAAATTGCTCTCAAATACTAATGCCGAGAACCGAGACAGTTAAGCTTCGGATTTTGCAAAAACTCCAAGAGTTTGGTCACACGAAGAAAAAAGTGTTGTCATGAAAAGGCCCGTGTTGCCCAGTCGGTTTCCCCCCACACTTGTTAACTTCAAAACTTCGAAACACGTGAACTTCGAAAGGTTGAAATTAGCTTAAATGTTAGCCTTGTTGTTCGGGTGAAATTGAGTAGTAGCGGATACTACTGAAGATCAGAAACTCAATGAGCCTCGTCCTGGACACTTCTTTACACTCTTTCAATCCTGATTTTAACCTTTCACACTCCTGCAAATTGGTTACTTCGGACTTGGCGAACCCCTTTCAATTTTAATTTCCATAAATCTTCAGTATTACCAAGAGTACATAATATAAGAGTAAGAAACTCTTACAATTGCATGTACAAATCATGCTTGGTATGCTCGGTGCGTTAAGTCGGAACCCCCCCCCCCCCGAAAGTCTCGGGGGGGTCCCACTTAGCACTAATTACAATATAATATAATACAATATAATACAAAAATTCGAAGGAATGTAATCTGCAACAATTTTTATATCATTGGAAAGAGCAGAAAAATGCTACAAACTTGTCGATTTAGTTTTTTAATTGCATTTACCCAATTAAAGTTATAATTAATTAATTAAAATAACTAATAAATTACCTACCATAAGCCTTAGGCTAATGGGCCAATCAGCGAGTAGACACACGCTTATATGAAAGCGTGTAATTAGTGCTAAGTGGGACCCCCCCCCCGAGACTTTCGGGGGGGGGGGTCCCGACTTAACGCACCGAGCATACCTAGCATGATATGTACATGCTACTGTAAGAGTTTCTTACTCTTATATTATGTACTCTTGGTATTACTGATAAAACGGGGTCACTTGTCCTTGGCCAAGTGATACCCATTGTCCTTAAAAGCCTACAAATATCTGCTAAGCAGAAATCCAGTGAAAGATATCAGAGATTTGATAAATTGAAGCTAAACCAAGGATTGAATAAGTAAAAATCGAAACTTCTGTAAGAGCCAACAGTTTATATATCTACAACAGCACACAATCCACAGCATGTAACGGAAGTCTGTGAGTCGTAGAAATCATAAACTGACCACTGCCACGATTAATTGATGGAAACTTTAAGCTGTCGTGACTCACTGTTTTCTACCTCAAGTTACTCTCGGCATTAGAATGTGGCACTCACTAATAGAGTTGTGCCCGGGCCTTGAATCGGGCCTCGGGCTCCGGGCCGGGCCCGGGCCGGGCCTGCCCCGGGCCGGCCCCGGGCCGGCCCGGGCCCGGTATTTGGAGCGTAAGGCCCGGCCCGGGCCCGGGCCCGGTCGGCCGCGAAGGCCCGGCCCGAGCCGGGCCTACCGGGCCTGCCGGGCCTGGGAGGCCCGGCCAGGCCCGGCAGGGCCCGGTGAGGCCCGGTCAAATTTTTACTATCCATTTTCTAATTTTTTCCACAATTTCTTCACTAGAAAGTCCAATTTAAGCTTACGCGAGTTGTCTAAGTTGTAATAAATAGCACTAACTACTGTTTGGCACTGTTTTTTGTATGCCGGGCCTTCACCGGGCCGACCGGGCCTACACCGGGCCGCCGGACCCGCCGGGCCTACCGGCCCGAGGCCCGGCCCGGTTGGTTCAGCAGGCCCGGGCCCGGGCCCGGCCCGGGAAATTTGTTAACGGCACAACTTCTACTCACTAAAGTCTGACCAAAATTACTGGAACCAAGCTGTGGGCGGCTGCCCGCTGCACTGAGTTAACCTTTGAAGTTAGCCTATATAAAGTATATATTCTTAGAAACCTCAGAAGGAGGAAATTCCATTAAAATCATCATATCCGGTATATATCCAGTTACCGGATACTAAATCAATGAAAACGAAATGAAAACTCTGTCATTCACAAATTACGGCAGATATATATGAAGTAAATTGAGGTTGAGACTTGTTAGGGATAAACCAGATAATTATTAGATTTTAATGAAATAATCTTAGTTCCGGACCAACCGGGTACTGAGATAGTAGGCCACGAAATCTCAAATTTCAAAGGTCGGAACCGGAAATGGGCCGGATATTCTATTGTTTTGACACCGGTAAAATGGGAGTAAGTAACCTTCCAAACATTCATTGTGCCCAAAACTAACATTTTTGATCCGCGATTCCGAGCACCAGACGGGAAAAACTCACTTTTCCGTTTTTTTCGCACCGGATACGACCATAAATCACGCAATTTTGGTCCAAATTGGACAAAACGTCGTATATAGACTAATTTCGACCCGCTGAATCTAAGAATTCAATCACCGAAACTGTACGACCTACCCATCTTGCTGTACAGTTTTTGTGACCTGGACATCCGGTTAATACCGGACATGGACTGGATGTGACCGGATTTTCGGAAATGTTTTGGGCCAAGGATCAATATACTGGAGTATGAATTAATTAGCCTTTTCTTTCCGAATCTGAAGAGTTTTCGTTGATTTAGTATCACTGGATAAAGACCGGATATGATGATTTTAATGGAATCGCCTCCTCCTGAGGTTTCTAAAAATATATACTTTATATAGGCTAACTTCAAAGGTTAACTCAGGACAGGCGCTCACAGTTTGGTTCCAAGATTTTTTGGTTAGAGTTTCGTGTAACCAAAATAAGCTTCTGGAGGCAATCCAAAATCTTTTGAAATTTTTGCTATCGGTTAAGCTTTAGTGATTTCATAGTCGTAAATGTGTAATAAAAATGGGAATTTAAGGATTACGGATTTTAGATTAAAATAGGTTTCAGTTAGGAAATTCGTCAAAAATATGACTGAAAGCTTAAATTATTGGGGAACTTTCAATCTGCTACTGACCGGCCATGGAACGGAAGTGAAAATGAGCTTGAAGAACCTAAATGCTATACTATTTTTCCTCTGTATGTATGTATACGTACTGTGTTTCCTGACATTGCACGAGGCATGAATTAATTTGGAAATTCGGATAGCATTTGATGTTTCAATTCTAAATTCATTCTGTTCAGTCTGGGGTTCACTCGACTCTTCCCGCAGAGGCACCATGGTCTCACAAAGTGGGCAGTCTCGGGTCAATCCATAATTTGACAGAACATATTTATATCTTTATAACTAACCAAAAATAAATGCCTCTTCTGTGGTTCGTTTTCATTCTATGTGACATTTTCGGTTACCTTAGAAGAGCTCGGCTCTTCCTTCAGGAATTGTCAGTTTTAATGATTTCTTCTTAATTTCATGCTAATTAACATTACTAGCAAAGCTTAAATTTCCATAATCAAAACCAGCACACTTTTCTCTTTCCAATTATCTAAAAATAATTACCTGTTCTGTGGTTCGATTTTATTCTACACACCGATTTTTCAAACACATGTGAAGACTTCTGTGCAACTGCCAGCTTTCACTACCCGCAATGGTTTTCAGCTATTTACTTACTAATTAACATTGGTAGTCAACTTAAAGTTTATATAATCAAAATCAGCACATCCCCCTCTTTACATTTACCAAAAAATAATTACCCTTTCTGTGGTTCGTTTTTGTTCTACAAGCAATTCTTTATTACATATGGGAGCTTCGGCTGGCCCAGCGAACTGTGACTGATTTTAGTGGTTTTAATTAAAGTTTCACACTAACTAACATCAATAACTAAGTTGAAACTTTTATAATTAAATACAACAAGTCTTCCTATTCATGTTTAGCGAAAAATATTTAGTAGTTCTGTGGTTCGATTTTACTTTATAAGCTGTTCTTTAACTTTACAGGGAGAGCTCGGCTCGTCCCTCAAAACATTAGCAAGCTTTCTCAAGCTTTGGATCTGCTTTCGGTTTAGCTAAAGTAAGTGAATTTAAAACATATTCACTTAAAGGAAATTAATTAATTGAAGTTGGGTTTTAGTTTGCTGGTTTTGTAATTGATTCGTCTTACCTCGTACCTATTTGTATTACGGTTGTTGTCTTCGTTATTGTAACTTTGTGGGCTCGTACCTAAACTAATTTAATAATTTAAATCTACCTACCTAATAGCAGTCTTTCATTTAGTGTCCCCCCTGGGACAGGTCTATATTTGTTATCCTCAAACGAGAAATTAAGGTTCGCCTTAATTTCTCGCCTGAATGCGTTGAACATCTGTTGTCCATTTCTTGCATTTTCTTAAGTTAAATTTCACCTGCACCAAAAGGCGTTAACTTGCCGTTAGTTAACTGACAGTTAAATTGATGGTTAACCTGACGTTAAACTTAACGGCTATTTCAGTCACGTGAGAACAGCTCTAGCGAATCAAATTTCGCATTGCTTAAATTTGTTCATCTTTCTGCCCTATCACAAATGGACTTTAACATTAAAGTTAAAAATATTACTTAGCGTTAAAGTTTAACGTTTTCATTCGAGGGAATACGGTAGCCGTTTTGAAAGTCTAAAATATTAGCTGTTGGCAAAAGGCAGCAAAAAATCGAAATCCTTGCTGGATCCTTGCTCTCCCAGGATTCTGCTGCCTCCCCATCCCTTGGATTCTTGCCTGGATCAGATCGCGGAGCTTCGCGATTCGTCGGTGTGAGGAACCTCGCCGTTCCCCCTGGCCCTTGCTGCTCTGATCGGTCCCGCGGATCCATTTCCTTCCACCCTCCTGGACCTCCAGGACTTGAAGCCGATCCCTGCTCTCTCTCTCCTTCTCCTCTCCTGATTTCGCAGGATCTCTAAGGTGCTTTGCTGTGACTAGAGCTTTTCTTAGACTTAGGGAAAAACAGTCTGCCAGGGCTGGATAGAGTGCACACAACTGGTCATCGTTCAGGGTGATTTGTCCGACACCCTTTGCTTCTGTTTGCTTCATTCAGGGTGATTTGTCCGACACTCAACTGCCATTTTGATCTGGATCTTGCCGTGCACTGCTATCCCCCCTGGTTGAGGCTTGCTCCCTCAACTGATTGACGACCGCCACTGCATCTCAAACTTCAGCCGCTTCTCGGCCTTTAAGAGCCTGTTTCAAGGCTGCCAAACTTTAGGACTGTGGGTTCGGAGTTGGGACCACCCCGAAGAAGATCACTTTGGAACAAATTGACTCTTTTCACTGTTTCCTAAAAGTTATCAAACT
>JASAND010031966.1:0-14280 GCA_030248195.1 Trissonchulus latispiculum | reverse complement strand
TTCACCTCTTTTGTTACATATGTAAACTGAGGTTAGTATCAATATTCTAACACTCTTCTTTATGTCTTTTTTGCTAATTTCCACGCAACAGGTTATTAATCCAGTGATTTGGGAATAACAACTTCTACAGTAGAAATGGCGGGAATGATAGCTGAGTATATGTTTGAAACCTCAAGTTCAGGTGTTCCAGAAACGAAACATGCTGCTTCCAATCAATAAAGGTTTAAATTTTCCTCCTAAGGGTTCATCATCTGTGCTTGAAGGATCGGATATTTTAAGCTGTCAAGAAAAGTGTAGTTGTTTGGCAAATCTGTAACAGCTAAATTTTGGCACGTTTGCTAAATTAAGTCATCGCTGCAACGGCATTGGTGGTACTTTAAGCAAATTAATAGAATCAATCTGCGAGACTCTACCTGTCGTTAGCTTGTCGCCGATCATTGAAAATTATCACTACATACATTAAAGTGATTAACAAAAATTCTCGGAGTTTGCTGATCTTCAAATTTCCTTGTCGAATGGCAGTAGAGAATTCATTTCTTGTGTTAGGATCAACTTTCCTTACAAATTGTAGCCAACGTTTGGAGACAACAACAAGTGTGCGCAAATCCTCCAATATAAATCAAATACATTAAAAGTCAGTGTTTAACTAGACTATCTGATGGACAAATTCAAATTTTCAATTAACGGGCGAGCCAGGCCGGGCCTGACAACAAAATGCAACAAGGCTCACAATTTTATTCGGAAAGAAGGAGTTTCCATGAGCTGCCACACGCATTTACACACCTGCAAACCGGTCATACTCACACGCATATACAGACACACACTTTCTTAGCTAAAACTACCTTACTAATTCCGGACTAAGACATAACAAGTAGGCCCAAAAGGGGCAATATTCCTGCGAAGACCTGTTATTATTTTACTTCGAAAATTATCTTTGTTCGCAACCTCCATTCAAAGTTTAGAAGCTCCTCTAGTTAATGTTCCAATTTCACTTGACTTCTCTTATTCGTTTCAATTTCCAACTATATTACTACTCCTAAAGATGATATATACCAAGGTTTTGTGAGCACTATCTAATAGAATACGGTTCTTGGTTCGGTATTTCCTCAAAATGAATGGACATTCAAATATTTTCAGCACTCAATTTCTATCACTTATTCATATATTCATTATTTTCTTATAATTTTTCTATTTTTGATATTAGCAAACCAATCGATAGAAATAATTTCTGCAGTCCTCCTGCTATTGTAAGGGAAACTGTTGAATTAAATAGGCTTAAACTGTTCCTTATAAGCAACAGCCTATGCCTAAATTGCATTGCATTGCGCTATCGGACCTTAAGATGTCCAGTGCAAGCAATAAGGCTTATCTACCTAACGCACCTGTGTGTAGCTCCCAAGCTACACTGGTGCTCAAAAATGTGCAATCGTTTTGATTGCTGACAGCAGAAGACTGCGTGAAAGCAGTCAGTTCTCTTGCTTAAATACTTGCTTGCTAACCTAATTTGCGTAATCCAAACACAAAAAATCAGCCCTAAGCTAGCCGTATGTTGAAGATAGGACTTCCATTTGGAGAAATGACTCACTATGTGCTAAAGATATGCATTCTCTTTTTAAACATTCCTGCTCCAGCAGGAATAAAAACAAATCTAACTATAATATAACTACGAATCCTAATTCCAATCCTTACTAAGGTTGCTACTTAGCTACATGAGTGTATGTAATGGCACACTACGGGGATGCACCGTGGAGAGGCAGAGCAACCGCTATCGGTTGCTTCACAGTCAAACAGTCGAACACTGATTGAAAATAAATTTTTTTGGACCAAACTGACAGCTCTCTGGCAGCTAGTCTAGAGCGGACGGTCTAGCTCCCTTCGTTTCTAAGGCAAAGCTTCTAGTAAAGGTAAAAAGGTAAAGTGACTCCTGGAGAGAACTCCAACCTACAGAAGGTTATAGGGTGCCGGTGCTTATCTCCGGATTCACAGCCCGAAGCCAGGAGCGACAACTCTAATGTTGACTACATCTGTGGAAGGGGGCCAGCCCTTCATCAGGCATTACGCCAGAACACAGACTCCTGTTACCTTCCCACCGCAGTGATACCCATTTACCGACCAGTTAAGGATGGACAGCTGGGTAGGCTGGAGCCCATGGCGAACCGATATGTGCTTAGTCCCTTGCTCAAGTTTCTAGAACCTTGTAGAAGTTTGCTATCTTCGATATTGGCTGGTCAGGGGCATGCCGGGTTGACCTGCCTTTTGGGATAGTAATTAGTAACATTGGAAAATATTACCAACCTTCTGACCGTTTTATGATTAATTTTGGGTGCTTAAATCTGGCCGAATTTTGTGAAATCTTTGCTAACATGTAAACGTAACCAAACGGGCCGGTCTCCGCTTAATATTCAACTATTGCTAATTTCTTAAACTGGGCTTAATATAATAGTCTGGCCTTAACTGATGACGCAAAGATTAATATTAAACTTGTAATTTTAGCCAGACTTTAGCTCTTTCTTTTAATTTCATATTAATTGGCAGGTCATTAATGGGCCCCTACATTGAAATTAAGGTGAACTTTTGCCTGAAAACAAGGGGCGCTGCTCGTTAGCCCTGGGGACAATTGCTTCCCCTTGTTAGAACCTCAGCATCCTCAGGTGACAGAGGAAATGGGAGCAGATGTTGCAAGAAATGTGATTATTATAACAATTATTATATATAATTATTTTCTAAGACAATGAAGTTCACATATTTATAATTTACATATCGGCTACTTATATCTAGCTACATTTCACTGATATTGAACTATTAGTGAGGGCGTTAAGGTGGTGGTATCCTTTTGTGCAGTGCTTCTGGGGTGATTATTTGAAACGCTATAACTTTCGCAATTTTGGGAGTTGGAAAGCGCTTTATAACATTAATTTAAAGCTTATAATCTGCAGATTTAAGTGAGCTTACGAAACTATCAAAATTAGCACAAATCTAGCAAAAATTTTCTGACACACTGACATCTGACAGGCTGAAAATAGACCAAAAATCTTTGAACATCGATTTCTCAAAACTGTAGAATCGGCCAAAATTTTTTTATTGTGCCATGACATGAAGGACATATGGGCCGAGGGACATTTTTTTGGATTTGGCTCAACAAGCTTCACTACTCCAGAAAATCCGGCAAATGTGCGGTGACACGAAATTTCTCAAGTTTGCATTCAGTTTTCTCGCAACTGGAGATGTTTTAACTCAAACCAAGAAAAATGTCCCTCCACAATAGTATGAATTTTCATCCAGGCCAAAATCACGCAAATCCATTGGGTAGTTTTTGAGAAATCGATGTTTAAAACAAAATAATCGCAGTTTTGCCAAAATGGCTTTTCGGCCAAATCTCTAGCTCAAAGCAACAAAGTCCAGCTAATAGGCATTGATGAAATGGGCAATTAGACCGCCTATCGATTGAGTATAAGTAAACGAAAATTGTCCGTACCATTTGGCAGCTATTTTGAAAAAAACTGATTTCCTCGAAAATGGCCAAATAGCATATTTGGAAAGTTTCAACCACTTTCATAAAGAATTGAAGCATATAGGGTCAAATTTACACAAAAGGAAACCAGCACCTTAAGCTAAATTTCATTATTATTAAACTATTGGGGAGAGTGTTAAGGCTTATCTACATATAGTACCTAGAAATTGAGCCATCTTATATCAATCGCTGTTTTAGTGAAAACGAGACCCCCCCGTTGGGGGTACCAGCCAGGTTTTCGTCCCTCCTGCCCAGCGCCAGTTTAACTCAAATTGTGCGGGTTCTGCTGCATGCTGCACATCCGTGTTTTAGAAACATAATTATGACACTAATACCAACAAAATCACGGCAAACAAATAATACTTGCCTGCCACCTATGGTTTCAATGACACCATTTATATCTCAGTCACCCTCAGTAACTAGGAGTGAAATTTGTGGTTTTTATCCTTAACTCCTTCACAAAAAACGAAGATCCAACTTTGATTGCATAGTTATTGAGGGCTATAGATCCTATAATAATGCTAATAGGCTGTGTGTTAAAGGCTGTGTTAAAGGCTGTTAAGGGTGTGCCATGTGTGAAAGAACACGAAAATAATTTCTTATGTTTAGCAATTAAGGAATTCACAACCGTAAGAACGATGAGGAAAACAAAGGAAGCCAATACATTAAGTTTTATTCATTAGTCTACAGTTATCCGCACATCAAATAGACTCAGCGAACGCCTTCATAAATCTCCAATGTTCAAACAGTTCCACCAAATTTTGGATTAGCATGCCTCGAACTTCGGCTCATAGCCAATTCCATACACTCCCAACCATTGCGCCAGCTTTCCTTCTTCATCAGCAATTAAAAAGTTGTCCTGAATCACCTGTTGCTGGCGTTTGGAGACCTTGTAGTAGTTGGAAAACAAGCGATGGGATTCTCGGTGGCGCATGAATGAGTAGGCTGACAAGGAAACGTTATTCACGACCAGAGTACCGGCGTCGGTTA
The DNA here is from genome assembly GCA_030248195.1 of Trissonchulus latispiculum. NCBI lineage: Eukaryota > Metazoa > Nematoda > Enoplea > Enoplida > Ironidae > Trissonchulus > Trissonchulus latispiculum. Next base: position 9,779 of record JASAND010031966.1, on the reverse strand, counting down.
CGGGACTATAGAGACCGATCATGATGGTATTGCGGATACCCATGACCTTTTCCACTTGTATTCCATGCGGTTTGGCACGGAATAGGCACATGCCCACCAGCACTTCTGATGCAGGAATAGAATCCAAGACCTTTATATCCTCCACTTCACACAATGATGCAACCAGGACTTCGTGCTCAGGCGTTACAGTGACTCTGGAACCAGACTCTAGGGTTAACTCAATTCCAGGCGATTGACGATTGTTGGGTTTATGAAAGTGAAAAGTGACCGGAGACCAGACCAGTTCGCCGTCAGCACTGACAGCCAACACTTTTGTGCCTGTTTGACAATCTTTGACATCCATCAAACCGTATCTTGTCGTCAGTTGATCAGTTCCATGAAGACACGGCGGCGGAAGTATCCCTGCGGTTACAATATCTATAAAATGTAATATTATTCAGGTAACCATGTTCATGTTCATGTTCATATAATAGGACAAGTAGAATCAAGTTCATAATGCAATAAGTCTGTAACGTTCTCGAGACCAATACGGAAGAGTCATCCTCAAAGTGATGTTTTTAAAAATAAGGGTTGTCCACAAGTATAGATTACTGAAAACGTAAGTTGTAGCACAGCCAGAATTCTCTCGGGGTGTCCTTTGCCTATAAAGTGACCTCACAAAATACTGTAATCGCAGACAGTACTGAATTAACAGCTGGCTTGTCATGGGGGTCCAAAAACCCGCATGTCGTCTTCTGCATGTCTCCTAATTTTCTCTAACTCAACTCGCATCCCATCCCATTTTCGTGCTCAGTTTTCATTCCCTCCATTTTCCCCATTTATTCAGTCTTTGTTACCCATCCCCCAATTTTGTTCTTATTGGTAACCAGTAAGTTCCATTTCTGTTTTGTTGTTCTTAGTCACATTCAGCGAAACCCATGTGTGTATATGTGTATATGTGTGTACAGTGTGAGCGATGTCACGAACGATGTCATGGCGGGACACATGTATGTATATGTGTGTACAGTGTGAGCGATGTCACGAACGATGTCATGGCGGGACCCATGTATGTATATGTGTATATGTGTGTACAGTGTGAACGATGTCACGAACGATGTCATGGCGGGACCCATGTATGTATATGTGTATATGTGTGTACAGTGTGAACGATGTCACGAACGATGTCATGGCGGGACCCATGTATGTATATATATGTGTCTATGTGTGTACAGTGTGAGCGATGTCACGAACGATGTCATGGCGGGACCCATGTATGTATATGTGTATATGTGTGTACAGTGTGAACGATGTCACGAACGATGTCATGGCGGGACCCATGCATGTATATGTGTATATGTGTGTACAGTGTGAATGATGTCACGAACGATGTCATGGCGGGACCCATGTATGTAATGTGTCTATGTGTGTACAGTGTGAGCGATGTAACGAACGATGTCATGGCGGGACCCATGTATGTATATGTGTATATGTGTGTACAGTGTGAGCGATGTCACGAACGATGTCATGGCGGGACCCATGCATGTATATGTGTATATGTGTGTACAGTGTGAGCGATGTCATGGCGGGACCCATGTATGTATATGTGTCTATGTGTGTACAGTGTGAGCGATGTAACGAACGATGTCATGGCGGGGACCCACGTATGTATATGTGTATGTGTACAGTTTGAGCGATGTCACGAACGATGTCATGGGGAACCCATGTATATATATATATATATATATATATATATATATATATATATATATATATATATATTTATATATATATATATAAAATTTCGTTTTGCCATCGCATGGATTATCTACCATTAAATCGTTAGTTGCCTAGTTCACCTTCTAATTATAGTCCAGCAAACTTAAACTGGACCAAAAGACTGAATTCTGTGGAGAGTTTATTATTCAAGAGTTAATAACCTACTTTACTGGCTGTGATCCACCCTAAACTACTTGGATTACTTTAGCAATTGATCAATCTAATCATCTGAAACAGCAACCATTCAGCTTATATAGGTTAGCTTGTATGCATATTTGATCAGTCTTGTTAATTCTTTTGTATGTGCTGCGGCCGGTAGTGCCATCCATTATATTTACATTTTGCCTTACATTGTGCCTATTAAATCCACAGTAAGTTCATCATTAAATATCATGTCTTATTTACTTTTTTATTAGGGTCTCTTTGGTTAGGGATATTTAATTTGTTTGCTCGGGTTGCACCCTACGTAGGGACTGTTTAGAACCTGATATCGTCCCGCCATTTAAGTGCCGGTTTAGTTACCGGACAGTAGGTAGTTAACATTTGGCGACCGTGACAGAACCACTGTCCGGTTTACTGAATTGAAAAAAGGTTTTCGAAATTTTGCCATTTTTCAAAAACGATTTTTGAACTTAATTTTACGATTTATTGAAAAAGTTTATATTTTTACAATCGCAAAAATTATGAGAATCTTTTAATATAATTTTTGTTTAAGTCTGAAGATTTTTAAATTCTCCTATTGTGTAGGGTGCAACTCATAAAATCGGTGATCATGGGTGGTTTCGAAACTCGGTCGGAGGACTTTTCTTACTTTCTCCCCCACCCCCCACCCCCAGAAGTTTTGAGTTGGGGGACGGTGAAATAAACGACACTGCGTTTATTGGGGCAGACCAATAACCTATTTTGCAGTGAATTTTAGATAAATTGAAGGAATTTTCCTACTCCTCCCCCAAGACGGAAAATTTTTTTAAAATTTTTGCAGTTAGGAGAATTTCGTGGCTTTTTGTGGCGCTAAAATCTTTTCCAGGAGGATGATATCAAAAGTAAGTTTATCATTAAATCTCATGTTTTATTCACTTCTTTATTAGGCCTCTTTAGTTAGGGATATTTAATTTAATTGCTCGGGTTGCACCCTACGTAGGGACTGTTTAGAACCTGTATTCGTTCCGCCATTTAAGGTGGTGATCCTTTTGGGCACATATTGTTGGTTGACGGCTCAAATCAAGGTGAAATCCAAAATAAGTTCTTTTAGCATTCTAACCTCCGCGCAATTCCGCTTCAAAAATTTAACGTCTCCGTTCAGGGCCGTTTTTGCCGATTTTTGACAGCTAACAGTAGCTGCATTCCTATGATTATATTTACCCGAAAGATCTTGTTGAGCTCTACATTTTTGCTAGAAGTACCTTTCTAGCTTTTCGCTATCGTGAGATATACCCGATTTTCCTATTTTGGCGTTGAAAACGTGTCATTGCAGAAATCAAATAATCCGATATTTCTTGAGCTACGCAAGCCGTAAAATTAAACTAAGTGTGTCAATTTGAAGATCTCATCAAGGCCGATTATCCATGACATTATAATCTTCTAACTGCCATCCCGTGCGCTGCTATCATAAAAAATGTAGTTTTTGTTAAAACATGATCAAATTTTTTCCAGCGATTGTGGAGCATTTACTATGCAAGCTAGAAGGTTGCCACTCACTGGACGTATTTTAAACAAAAATACTCAGGGACCCTTTTTTAGTTGCCCCGATTGCTGCTTTCTAGCTAAGGTGGTCGCTTGCTAAAGTTGGGAAAGTAGGCAAAATCCAGGTTGCGCATACATTTTAGTTAATTTCTTTACAACGAAGAGCTGTTCCATAATAATTAAAAAGGGTGCTCAGCTATTTGATAGTGGAATCGAATGATGTGGTCGATGTCTCACGAAAAAAATTAACTTTAGTCTGCCAAATATCTGGAAAATTAAATTATTTCAAAAATACTGTAAAATAATTTCCGAGAAGTAAGGTTGGTTTCGTTGTATTCATTAAAAAGAGCAAATGTTAAGCAGCATTTCGATATAGAAATGGCTTCTTAACTCCAATGAATGCATGACTAACAAGGGTTCAAAGTTGATGTTGCTAAAAGGAATCACCACCTTAAGTGCCGGTTTAGTTACCGAACAGTAAACCGGTAGTTAACACAAGTAAAGTATGACAATGTATATATTTTCTGAAAGCCCAGAAATCAGAGATTTCAAAACTCTTAAAAAATTTTAAATTTGAGTACTTTTCGTTTATTATTTCTTTTACTACAGCTTTTTAAATTTTTTTAAATATTAAACTTAAAAATTTTAATTTTTTAGAATTTTTGAAATCTTTGATTTCTGAGCTTTCAGAAAATGTATACATTGTCATACTTTACTTGAATAATAAACTCTCCACAGAATTCACTCTTTTGGTCCAGTTTTACCCTGGACTGCACCAACAAAGTTTAAGAATAGCTGCGGAATAGCAGAAGGCTAAGTCCGATTTTTGAATAGAAAATCAGAGTTGTTAACCTTCTGTTATTCTGCTACTATTCTTAAGCTTTGTTGGTGCAGTCCAGGGTAAGTTTGCTAGACTATAATTAATTTATTGTTGAGCTAATGTTATGGGTCTATCACGATAAGGGCGGAACGCGATGCAGCTTAATTAATTGATTCCGCAGGTCAGACCTGCGGAATTCATTAATCACGCAAGTCAGCTCTGCGTGATTAATGAATTCCGCATGCCACACTTGCGGAATTCATTAATCACGCAAGTCAGCCCTGCGTGATTAATGAATTCCGCATGCCACACCTGCAGAATTCATTAATCCACAAGTCAGCCCTGCGTGATTAATGAATTCCGCAGGTATGACTTGCGTGATTCATTAATCACGCCGGAATTCTTGTTAGAATTAATCTTTTATCGCTATGTTTAACGTGTAATTTTGTTAAAGTTTTTACAGTCTGACCGGCTTAAATAATGAATCACGCAAGTCATACCTGCAGAATTCATTAATCACGCAGGGCTGACTTGCGTGATTAACGAATTCCGCAGGTGTGGCATGCGGAATTCATTAATCACGCAGGGCGGGCTTGCGTGAATAATGAATTCCGCAGGTCTGACCTACGGAATTAATTAATTAAGCTGCATCGCGTTCCGCCCTTATCGTGATACACCCATTAACTTCTAGGTAAACGCTCCGGGGCTAGCCTGGGGTACTTCTTAGTGCAATATCAGGTCCACTCTCCCCCATTCTCTATTCAGGCGCCCGGCAGCCCGGCGTCCCCCAAAGCTATTATCCCCCACACCTGGCGAGGCTCGTCCGGGAACCGCCTGGACTAGATCTCCTTAGCAGTCAGGGCTTGTATTACACTGCATCTGATCTAAGAAGTGGTGTTGGTGTCGTGATTAAACTCCCGGGTTTCTCCATTACATTAGCGCCCCAGTCCACAAACCTTTTCTGTTCTGAGTACAGAGTTCTGTGCAAGACAATTCAACTGCATATACTGTTCTACTGGTTCCGGTTCCGGTTATATGTATCTACCGGTTCACTGTTCAAATTGAGCGTTTTTAGAAAATTCTTATAAAGACAAAAATTTTAACCTTTTGTAAATATGACAGTAAAATTATATTCGATTCGAATGTAATTTTTCTTATTAAGCATGTTATTACAAATGCCCTGAAGTAATTTTATAGGCGAGAAAGTTGATTGAGATACAGCCACGTCGGAATTTTAAGGGAAAGATAAAGAAAGATAATGAGCAGAATTCGAGCAGGATTCTTTGAATAAAAAAGAAATTAGGCTTCAATTTTCTTTAATTTAAGGAAAATATCAAAGAAAGTGGTTTCCTTTAATTTTAGTTTCAGTTTGTTTCTGCTTCACTCAAGGCAAGGCTCAAACTATTGGCGACAGTGACAGCTGCTACTCTTGAAACATGCACATTTTTAACATAGACATTCTTTAAACATTCTTTAAAAATAAATTGAAATTGAAAATATTTTGGTCTTTGCCGCTCTTCCAAATTTTACAAGCTATTGCTCGCTCAGTTTTTATAAAAAAATTTCGTTTTAATTTCCGGTGCCGCTTAGGCTTCTGCTTTAACGCGGCAAAAGTAATTTTTTTCAAAATTTAAAGGTTGATTTTTCGAAAAATTACCACTTTTGATCAAACATTTCAATACACTAATTTTGAAAAACTAGAGCTTAGATGAGTGATCTCTAAATATACCACCACTGCTGAATCCAACTATGTCCAAATTTTGCCGCTAAGGCACCTAAAGATTCAGAGATTTGGATCAAGCCTTAGTATCAACAAGATGTTCAGGAATTGTCTTTCGACGTACATAACGAATAACAGGTTTACCCAAAATCCTATTGAAATAAAGACAAATTTTTGAAAATGCATTCCGCACGCCATTCCATTCGATATTCTAGCATGAATTTTCTGGAGAAAAAAAGCTAATAAACCTATGTTATGGAATTTTTGAAATTTTTCAAAATTTTACAAAAATTGTTCTCTTGTCACTAGGATTACGAAAACATGGCAAAGGTTAGATCTGTTATGCGTGACATGGTCCGCGAGGTAATGGAGGCTGAATGCGTTTACTGTTTATCTAATGGGGCCTCTGCTTCACTAAAACACACATCATACGTGCTTGTGCGGATAGATGTAGTCGCTGCATCGTTGACACTGGAGCCTGTCTCTGTTTGGTGTTCAAAAGATTTTGAGAGAAAGTAAAAGACAGCGTAGTGATCCCTCTGACGGATGGTCATTGTTATTTATTGCTACAGGCATGGATAACATACGGTCAGCGTACGCTATCAGTGCGTTTTGTATCTAGTTAGGGATACATCTCGGACAACATCCGATAACAAAAAGCGAGTCTTTGTGATACTGTATAGGAAAAAGGATTTCCCCGGAATTGCTTCATGACCGCCTCTGAAAGACAACTGGATGTTATGGAAACTCGTGGTGTGTTCCCACCGTCTGGTATCCTTCAAGTGGCTTCATTCGCGTCCATAATGGAAGAGATCCTATCGCTACCCTTCCTAAGGTGTTTTGACGGGAGAAGCATGCCTTGTGGTTCAGGTCTAAAATTCATCTCTGACTTTGTTTCTTTGATCTGCTCTTCGATTTTAGTTAAGGTGGATGTAGTCATTGGTCAACTGCACAAACGTTATTACGCATGCTATTGATTAACCGATGCATGAAACGGAGATCTACAGTTCATCGGTTACCGAGCGGATGAGGAACTGGGTATGCTGATGGGATAGCCATCAAATACAAGACACAGTTACATTCAACTTCTGTAAGTGCTGCAAATCTAAATCTTCGAAAACTGTTCTTCTCAGAATTCAGATATGTGCTGAAATACAACCAAATTCACTACTTACCAATAAATGAAAGGCATGTGAGCACCGTCAAAACAGGCTGGTCAAACATAATTGTAAACTATTTTGCTTCTGCTGTATATTTCCACTCAAAGAATACCATTTATATAGATTCAGACTATTTTAATTATGAACAATTGAAATAATATCAAGGTGACGTAATGTAATTGGGTTTTGTGTTTTGACAGTAAAATATCTGGAACTATTGTTATTTGTATGTTGAATAATTACTGCAAACAATCGAATTTCATCGAAGTGACATTATAATTGCATTATAAAAACATTGTTTATTGTCTGAAGAATTTGTAGACGAATAGTTTTCTCTATGATTCTGAAATAATTTTCATTGCATCGAAACTCAACAAACAAGTCTTTATTTGATAATTGTTGCTGTAGCAATCAAATTCCGGGTATTGATGAACAAATTGTAGAGATCCTGTCTTTAATAATTATAATTTTAAGTGAATCTTTTAGAATTTATCTTGCCAAAATAATAGTTACGGATGGATGCTAAGACTGGAGAAGAGCCAGATGTATTGATGTATTGCCACAACTACATACGAGAACAAACCCGATTTCAAAAATTTAAAATCTCTTGCTTAACACTAAGCTAACTTGGTCAGTTCTGATGAGCACAATAAAAGCTAGCTTAAGGAGTATCGAAAGAAAAAGTGATAAAGGATTGCGTAGTTTTAGTGTGGTGATTGCAAGTGTGGTTCCCAAATTGCCCACTTTGGCTATACAATGTCATGTCAAATTCTTATCCTTACATTAGACACACCTTACATACACGGTACATTACATCCTTACACTATCAGTAATCTCTATCATACCGATCAATAAGTTTACGTGAAAGGCAACCTGTTAGAAACTGAGTTAAGCCAATAGTGACAAACAGTTACAACTGTCTACATATAGAACCAAAAAAGAGCCAGAAAATGTCGTCACGGTAATCAATGTAAAGGTGTACTCATGGCTTCAAACCCGTGTTATTATTTTCATTTCGTTTAACTGCATTGTGCTCCATTCTATGATTTGACTGAATTGAAGGCTAACATCACAAAGAACGGGGACGTTTCGTGAACTTTTGTCTGCATTTAATGGTTGGTTGGTTGCATAAAATATTACTAATTTGCTTAGTTGATTGTTGTTGCTTTAATAGGTATGGGAATTTACTGAAGTAATATAAATATCTTCGCAGAAAAAGCGTTTCCGAGGCCATGTGCCCAAGGATTAGTAATAAGACAGGCTTAACCTACCTGTCATACCTTAACTGTAGTCCCAAGGAACCGTGTCGAAAATATTTCGTAGAATACGAGGTATACGATTTTATGTTGATCGTATATACGATATTTTAAGTTCAACTATACGTTTTCTTTAAAGAAATATGCGTTTTAAATGCGATTTGTTTCGTAGGCACGAAGGCGGCAGACAACAAGTTTACAGCTTTTTACCATATCTTTTTGCGAATCATGGTGTTTTCAATCAAAAGTTTGTTTCATCATTTGAAGCAGAAAAACTAAATGTAAAGGCAAATTTTGGCGATTTGTTAAAAATTTTTAACTTTTGGCTAACAACGTATGTATACAGCAAGATATTTGCGTTTTGCTGCCTATATGTATTGGCTTGCTATGTTAGTTTTTGTATGACTGAAAATTTGCAACAAAGCCTTCCGCTTACAAACTGTGCAGACTAGATAAATTATGAAGCATTAAGTAAGACATTGTGTAATACAATATTTCTACGATTTATTTAAGTCAAAAATACGATTTAACTGCAAAATTCATACGATTTGATCGTATAAACGATATTTTTAACAGTCTTTTTTGACAGAGTTCCTAACTAGATACAAAACGCACTGATAGCGTACGCTGACCGTATGTTATCCATGCCTGTAGCAATAAATAACAATGACCATCCGTCAGAGGGATCACTACGCTGTCTTTTACTTTCTCTCAAAATCTTTTGAACACCAAACAGAGACAGGCTCCAGTGTCAACGATGCAGCGACTACATCTATCCGCACAAGCACGTATGATGTGTGTTTTAGTGAAGCAGAGGCCCCATTAGATAAACAGTAAACGCATTCAGCCTCCATTACCTCGCGGACCATGTCACGCATACCACTACCAGACTCTTCCTTTGGCATCCGTTTGTAATTTTTGTAACAAAGGTTTTGTTATCACTTCGTTTATGAGTAGTTCAGTTCAAGTTTATTTGTATAATCTAAATACTACAGTCAATGTGGCTCAATAGAATATAGGAAACACTGTGATGGTTTGTCAAACTCATTGACTAATGTGGGATCAAGCTTGACTGTTCTTAATTGAACAGAAATAAAGTAACAGTATAAAAGTTATCAAGCAATTAAAGACTGACTCAAAAATGTGTGTACAAAACTGTGTACACCCATGCTATATGTAATATTTATCAGAAACCCTAAATGACCCATGAAACCCATGAACCTAGTTTCGAAAGGAAATTTATTGTAAAATTGAAAATATTTTTCTTCAGCAAAATGTTCCCAAAAACTCTTCAGCAAAAATTTTCTCAAATCAGCTACTGTTTAACGACTTTTACTATACTTTGAAAAAATTTGAGATTTTGTAACGGATCAAGGTTGGACATG
>JASAND010031964.1:0-13805 GCA_030248195.1 Trissonchulus latispiculum | reverse complement strand
AAAAGGGGGGGGGTGGGGGGTTCAGAAAAAAGTAGGTAGGGGGTTTGGCGAAAAAAGGGAGGAGGGGGGGGGGTCGCGAAAAGTCGATTTGGGGGGAGGGGTGCGAAAAATTTTCTAGGGGGGTCGGCGAAAAATTTCGAAAAAAGTCGGTTTTTCGTTAAAAAAACGAAAAATTTTCTCAATTTACAGCTATTTTTAACGATTTTAGCTTAATTAAGCGAATTCTAGCAATTTTTCCCCAATTTTTGAAATTTTTTGGAAAAATTTCGAATTTTTAGCTAAAAATTTTGAAAAATTTAGGTAGGGGTTTGAAAATTTTTAGGGGGGAGGGGTCTGAAAAAATCGATTTGGGGGGAGGGGTAGGAAAAAATTTTTAGGGGGGGGGGGGGGGGGTTGGCGACCCCTCCATTTGGGGGAGGGGTCCCCGCCCACCCCCCCCCCCTAACACACCTATGGTTTGGGGGGGTCGTTGGGGGGGGGGTTTGGGGGGGGGGCCTAAAAAGGAAGGGGGCCCCCAAAATTCCGGGGGAGGGGGCCCCCAACCCAAACTCCCGTTACACCTATGCCTATTATATGCTAAACATGAGTCAGAATCAGATGGAAATGAAAGCGGAACTAAAAATTCCACAAATGGACACGCCCACGCCCCGAGTTCCGACTCCTCCCATACAAATTTGGCTGTCCGTGTCCCAATTTCCAAATCGGCCTTCGGGCGACCCGCTCCAAAATTTTCTCACTGGCAAAATGTTTTCCTGTCCCGCAAGCTTACCAAATTTGACGCTGCCCGTCCCACCCGCCAAAGCAAATTTACGAAATTTTATTGAAAATACAATTCAAAAGCTTCAATAGGTATATATATATATATATATATATATATATATAACACAGCATGGAACCGCTGCGTAAGTTATATTCACCTGTATTCACCTGTCCCCGGGGTTCGGGATGCCATTGCTATGGTTACTTTGGCTTTCCAACGCACGCGGTCCTCAGCATGTACCAACATCTCATGAAAAGGATGTGCTTTCCAGCGCTTATAAGAGACCTCTCTGAATGCCGGTTCCATATCTTTTTGGGTGGTTCGCGCCCACGTTTCAACGGCTCTCCCTCTGGGGCGTTCCCAATCGTTAGGGATGGCAGATAGGAGAGCCATTTTCGCATTCCGTGTGGCGTGTAGAAGGCATACGTAGCACATGGCCAAGCCAACACATCCGCCTTTTCCTAACAGTTTCAAGAGTAGTCAGGATTCGATGACAAGCAGCATGGATGGTAGATGTCCGAAGATGATCCCGCTCACTCACACCCATTATCCGCCTAAGGCACATATTTTCAAACGTTCTTATGGTTGCAGCATCCGTATGCCTGGTGGTCCAGGTTTCACAACCGTACAGCACGGTTGGCATAACTGCAACGTCGAATATGGCGAGCTTAATATCTAAGCTTACAGAAGGCCTCGACCACAGACATTTATTAAATGATGAAAAGCAGCGAGACGCCTTTGTAATCCTATTCTGTAGCTCCGTGCCCATGTCACCAGACGCAGTTACGATAGATCCAAGGTAGCAAAACTCGCTTACCACCTCCAAAGGCGAACCATATAAGTTAATGGTGGGTGGATCAGGGTATTTTTTAGGGATTTTTTTCCGGGGGGGGGGGCTTCCCGGGGGGCCCCCGTCGGGCCCGGGGGGGGGAGAAATTTTCGGGGGGGGGGAGATTTTTTTGCAAAAATGAGCCAAAAAATGGTATTTTTTGGCGTATTTTGCATGGTGAAGCACAAAAAGTTCTCAAAAATGCCAGGATTTAAGATATAAATAGCCATTTTTACGAAAAAATCTCCGGCGAAGCCGGAAAATTTTTGAAAATTTGACCATTTTTGGAAAAAATGTAGACCTCATTAAGGGGGCAGACCAAAATCCCGGGGGGGGGAAGGCATTTTCGGGGGGGAAGGTCAATTTCGGGGGCCCCCCCCCCCCCCTGTAAAAAATACCCTGTGGATCAGGACAACAGCAGGACATCACCTTCGTTTTTGTAGCACTAATAGTCAAGCCAACTCTGGCGGCTGTTGTTGCAATACGTGAAATTGTGTCCTGCATCCGTTGGACGGATTCAGCAAAGAAAACAATGTCGTCTGCATAGTCCAAGTCCGCGAGTCGGCAGCCCTCACCTATCTGTACTCCATCAGTGGGTGTTAGGGCAGTAGACATCACCCAATCAATTGCATGGTTAAATAGAGACGGTGAGAGTAAGGAACCCACAGGTGTCCCCTGGCATCCGTCTGGTCAACGGCGCTAAATGGTTTCCGATTCTGCGGGGCATGGCTGATCCTTCCCCTTTCTGTTTTTATCTTCAGTCATGTCGGAGCTGGATACTTCCTGACCTTAAATTATGCTACCGAGCAGGTGGACAATTTCTATCGCCCTATTCCGGGCTTCCCTTCGTTGTCTACCTTGCAAAGACGTGTGCTGGGCATGGAGGTGGAGGCTCCCAATATGGATACACAATCCGCCTGCCGCCACGAATGATGATGAGAGTAAGGAACCCTGGCCTACTCCTGTCTTGATAGTGAAGGGGTCCGATAGCTGGCAGTCTGTTCGTACTCTGCAGTTAGTGTCAGAATAAAGCATGCCTATAAGTCTGGTCAGCTTTACTGGGACGCCCTCAGACTCCATGATGGACAAGAGGGATGCGCGATCAACAGAATCAAACGCAGCCTTAAAGTCGATAAAGGCTGTCACTGTAGATCTTCGGAATTCATGTCTTCGCTGAAGGACTTGCCGCAACGTAAAGATCTTATCCACACATCCTCTACCAGGTCGGAATCCAGCTTGATTTTCTCTAATTAGCTCATTGCATTTCTTCCTGAATCTATTCAGCACGATGGCCTCAAAGATTTTTAGGGCAATGCAAAGCAGAGAAATGCCCCTGTAGTTCCCACAATTACTGCGATCTCCTTTCTTGTGAACGGGCACGATGACAGCAGTTCTCCAAGCGTCTGGAATGGACTCGCTACGCCAGATCAGTCGGAACAACTTGACCAGGATGTCAACAATCGTATCTCCACCTGCCATAAATACCTCCGGGGGGATCCCGTCGATTCCAGCAGCTTTATTTGCCTTTAGAGCATTTACCACAGTAATAATCTCTTCTCGACTGTGTGGCAGGGAGTGATCGATAGCATCGTATTCCCCTTTGTACGGCAGATCTTCATCGCTCAGTAGATCGTTAGGCGGTGCTGCATTCAACAGATCTTCAAAGTGACCTTCCCACCGCTTTGCTTGATCTTCTGGTTTACTCAGAATGACCCCATTTTGATCTCTGATGGGACAAGTTAGCCGTGAATTGCATTTTGACAAATGTCTGATTTTGTCGAATAACTTTCCATAGTCATGGGTCGTAGCACAACGGTTGAGGTCAATGGCTGCGTGTTTCCAAAACTCTTCTAGGTCACGCTGCATGCCGCCGTCTAGATATTTCTTCAGAATCGGGCGCTTGCTTTGTTCTGCCGAGGCGAAAATTTTTGCTACCTGAACAGTGTCTTTCGTAACCCACCGGACTTGTTTCTTAGGTCTACGGGGGAGAGACTGAAGCTCCGATTTAATGATTTGAGAGAAGCTGTCCCACGCAACGTTAATGTTATCATCTGAAACACCTGAAAGAGCACCGAAGCGATTCTGAAGGTTGAGTTGGAAGCGATCGCGGATTTCAGGAATTTTCAACGGGGCTGCATTTGGCGTTGCATTCGTTGAGGTAGTCCTAGCTGTGCTCAGTTTGAAACGAACTCTAAACACTACCATTGCATGGTCAGAAGGGAGGGTGTTGCCCCAATAAGACCTGCAATTATTAACTGCACTACGCCATCGTTTGTTTGTGAGCACGTGGTCGTGCTGATAGAAGTCCCGGAATCAGGGACTTGCCCATGTCTCTAGATGACGGTGTCGGTGCGAGAACAGCGAGAACAACTGCGCAAACAAGATTAGCCTAGAGCCGTTGTCAGTCCGAGTCCAAAGCGCGAAAGGCCCAACACACTGCTCTCCCATTAAGCGCGGATCCAGCTGAGCATTCAAGTCTCCAGCAATGAAGATGCTGTCTTGTTGGTGCAGACAGGAGACTACATCACTTAAATCACTGTAGAACTCGTTCTTCTCGTCGGCTGTAGCGGCATCCGTGGGAGCGTAAACGGATACAAGAGTAATATTAGCCGGCCGTGCTCTGAAGTGGCTAAGTGGCGTAAGTTGTATATATTTATGTATACTACGAAATGTTGAAATATGTTGCAAAATGACCAGATTGACTACATTTTTAGCTAATTCTAGTGCGTTCACATTTTCTGTGAGTCGGCCCGCTCCGGCCCGCTGTTAATAAATTATCCAGCCAGTGAATGTTGGTCCGGGCTGACTGGCAAATATATATATTCTTTTCTACCCCCACCTAGCTTTTCGAAGATATTTTGTCAGAAATTAGCAATTTTCCAAAAATATACTAGTAACAAAAATGCCCTAACGGTCATTGCTAAAGGGGAGAATAGGGAAATGCTGTTAATGTTAAAGCGGAAAAATGCCAATAGTTTCGTGCAGATTGATGTCTTGTCAGCGCCTAAAATGATTGAAACCAGCTTTTTGGTGCAGAATAGGGAATCTAGCCAGCGCCTAAAATGATTGAAACCAGCTTTTTGGTGCAGAATAGGGAATCTAGCCAGCGCCTAAAATGATTGAAACCAGCTTTTTGGTGCAGAGTATGAAATCTAGTCAGCGCCTAAAATGATTGAAACCAGCGTGTGGGGTAGAATAGGCGACTCTCGCCATCCACCTCGACGCCATCTCGCCAAACATTGTTTCGTAAAAATACCTATTTTCAGCTTAAATCCTGGCATTTATGAGGACGTTTTGCGTTTAAACATGCCAAATACGCCAAAAACTTCCATTTTCGGCTCATTTTTGCAAAAAATCTCCTCTTGAAAATTTCTCCCCCCCCCCGGGCCCCCCCGGGCAGCCTTCCCCCCCCCCCCCAGAAAAAAATCCCTAAAAAATAACCTGGTCTGAAGAGGGGGGTAGCGGCGCAGCGTGGGGACATAGAGATCTAAATAGCAGGCTCTTTTATGCGAATTTGAGAACGCAAATGAGTGCTTACCGCAATTATCGGAATCGTCGACGATTCGGGGCAGGGGTATTTTTTTTGGGGGGGGGGGGGGGGCCCCCCCCCGAAATTGACCTTCCCCCCCGAAAATGCCTTCCCCCCCCGAAGTCGCCCCCTCCCGGGATTTTTGTTTCCCCCCCCCGATTTTTTGGAGGCCCAAATTTTTGACAAAAATAGGCCAATTTTCAAAATTTTTCCCGGCTTCGCCGGAGATTTTTTCGTAAAAATAGCTATTTTTAGCTTAAATCCTGGCATTTTTGAGAACTTTTGCGTTTCACCATGAAATACGCCAAAAAATACCATTTTTTGCTCATTTTGCAAAAAAATCTTCCTCCCCCCGAAAATTTCTTCCCCCCCCGGCCCGGGGGGCCCCCCCGGAAGCCCCCCCCGAAAAAAAATCCCTAAAAAATACCCTGCGGGGGGGGGTGTAGCGGCGCCGCGTGGGGTAGGACAAAATCAAAATATAGCAGACTCTTTCCATAGCACTTTTATGCAAATATGAGCTTCCAATAGCGTGCATTTAACGCAATTTTCTGAATGGCTGATGACGTGCGGAGGCGGGTGGGGGTACACAGGGAGAACTTTCCATGGAAAAACAATGGTAAAATATATTGTAAAATTGTGGTTGCTTGCTGCGGAACATTTACGACGTTTTTACCATAAATTTATCCGCGCAAAGTACGATGATTTTACCACAAGACATCCGACAATTTTCTATAGTATAACCCAATTTTACAACGAATATACAATTGAAAATCCCGTTTTTACCACACTTTAACCATTATGTGAACTATGTTTATACTATAAATTACTAGTATTTTTACCACGTTTTTACTAAGGGAATACTCATTGGAAAACGTGGTAATAACGTGCTAAATGTTGATACTAACATTTTACCACTAATTTACCATGAATTTACTTTATTTCTACCTCCAATGTACCACTAATTTACAAGTTTTAAAACATGGTTATGCAGGTAAGAAGACAAACATAATTTATATACCTATATAATATACGTATACGTATATATGTGTATATAATATATACGTAGGTATACGTATATATGTATGTACGTATATATATACAACAGGGTATTTTTACAGGGGGCCCGAACTTGACCTCCCCCGAAAATGCCCCTCCCAGGATTTTTGCGTCCCCCACGGGATTTTTGGAGGCCCAAATTTCTGCCAAAATAGGCAAATTTTTTTCGTCAAAATGGCCATTTTTCGCTTAAATCTTGGTATTTTGAGAAATCCCTCCGGGTCCGGGGGGAAAGACATTTTCGGGGGGGGGGAAGATTTTTTGCAAAAATTAAAAATTGCTAAAAATAGGTATTTTGCACGTAGAAAGGCAAAACGTCTCAAAAATTTATATATACCAAGATTTAAGCTAAAAATAACCATTTTTACGAAAAAATCTCCGGGACGCCATTTCACCATGATTTTAGAAGATTTGAAAAACGTGGAAAAATTGTGGTAAATTCAATGTTAACATGTACTTGGATTTTACCACACCTTTTCAATAGATTTAGCACGCTTTAAATTGAGTGTTAAAACGTTGTATATAAACATTTACGTATAATAGTTTTACTTCGTTGTAGATTTATGGTAAAAGTGTGGTAAACTGTTTACAGCACTTTTTCAATGTTATAAATTCGTGGTAAATTTGAATGAAATATTTTACTATGATTTTACAATATGGAAAAAACGAAGTAAATTTATGGTAGAAAAGTACTATAAATTTAGGACGTGGTAAACACATTGTAAATTGCTTTGATTTACATAGATTTTACGACGATTTTAAGCTCCAAGTTCTCCCTGTGGTAGCGGCGCCGCGTGGAACACGATAGAAATCAAAATAGTATACTCTTTTATGCAAATGCGTTTAACGCTGTTCTCTGATCGGTTGCGCCAATATTGGGGTGGGGGGGGGGGGGGTAGCGGCGCCGCGTGGGGACATGGAGATCTAAATTGCAGGCTCTTTCAAGCGAATTTGTTTACGCAAATGTGTGTTTAACGCTGTTCTCTTATCAGTTGCCGATATTTGCGGGGGGGGGGGGCGGCGCCGGACATAGAGATTTAAATAGCAGGATCTTTTGTGCGGATTTCAGAACGCAAAGGGCCTTCATTTGGTACCAACCTTGGAAACTTTTTAAGGAATCGATTTCCGACCAGTCCGGACCTGATCAGGGCACCACAGGCCGCTGAGTCCACTATGGAGGGGTCCTCCAATGACAAAAAATGTTCGCCTCACCATGGGCTTTCATTTGATACCAAACTTGGCCACTTTTGGAAAAATCGATTTTGGGCCATTTTGGGCCCGGGCCAGCGCGCCACAGGGGTCCTGTCGATACCTACTATAGCCTATGTTGTAGTGCTCCCGCTGTTCACCCCACATCCCAAATATGAAAGCTCTACCTGCAGCGGATCTTTCTACAGAAGAGGCTAAAGTTGGACTTGCTAAACGGTTGGGGCCCACATCCATCAGGGTGCCCCCCAGCCCCACAGATATGTGCTAGAGCAAAACTAATGGGCCATTTATATAGATTCACCATATATGGGTTCCTATTCGAATACAAAACCTCAGCCCAGCAGCTCTTATGTATAGGGCTGCCTACTCCATAGGCCCAGACCCCCTTTTACACGTTAACTAGTGACCCCTGGCCAGGGCGCCACAGACCACCGAGCAGCACCATCTCGCTTCCCGGAAATTTTCACCTTGGGGCAATGTTATAAACCCAATATGAGTACCTGCCTTTGAACCTTGCTCTCTGTAGTCGGTCTAATAAATTGTCGGGCTGTTTCCTGGGGGGGGGGGGGGGTCAAAAATCGCAAAATCCTAGGAGTACACAGACCTATAGGGGGTCCTAAGGCGAAAAGAAAAATCCGCCCAGAATTGCGGCACTTTCTATCCGCTAAATAGCAAAAGTTTATAGAAATTTTAAGTCCTCCGACCTCTAGGGTGGGTGGGAAAAATAAAAAAATGGAGAGAACTGTGTAGCGGCAAAAGCACCTAATTTCCATATCTCGAGATTGGCTGGACCGATTCGGCTCAAATTTTCACAGTATGTACCCCTGCCCACAGGCTTAGCCCGATCGCCACGGTTTCAGCCCGATCGGTCCACTCCTCCGTGACTTATTAAAACAGGTTCCAATAAGCTGCAAACTCCTTTAATTTCCCTATTCTCTAGGTGGTGCAGCGCTGTCGCGCACTACCTGATATATAATACCAAGAAAGCAGAAAATTGGTAAACCGCGTTGAAGTGTGTATAAAAATAGCTGAAACAGCTGAATATATATTGTGAAAACTCGGTTTTTGCAGGAAACCGATTGTTCGCCAACCCAGTGTATTTTGCTCAAAAAAGTACGCAATGACACACTTTTGGGCAATGGGCAAAAATGAGCAAAAACTTTTGGGCTTGTGCGCACGCGTGCGCACTTGTTGCGAGCGACAAAAAGAAAAGTTACTGAAGATTAGACGCTCAAAATACTCAGAAAAATTTCTGCTGGCTCTCAGTTTCACAAAAATCTCTGTTTTTTCTGGGGGCTCCGCCCCAGACCCCGTGCTTGCTTCGACCTACTGTTTTATGTTCAGGTTAGAACCTAACATTTACTAAACATGATAGCTGAGCACTAGCATAAAAACACCCGTGGTTAAGGGGGGGGGTTCACTTTTTTGCCGATTTTTCGACCATCTCCGATTTTGCTCATTTTCACATATTTTGTAATCCCCATGGGTCCGCGAAGCAAGACAAGAGCGTTTTGCGAAATATTGCTTCTATCGTTCTGTACAGGCCCTCAAAGGTGACCTCGACATGCGTTAAACATAGGAAAATGAAAAAGTTAGGTTAAAAAGTTAGTGGCAGAAACATTTTTTGCTGTATAAGAGCCACAGCTCTGAGACCTTTTCAGAACCATTAAGGACATATTGTAGAGTGCAGCTATCTTCTCTGAAGCGCTTCTGTTGAGTATTGGATTTTTGGCGAATTTTTAAAGTCAGAATTTTGGAAAATTGGTCATTTTTGGACCATGAAAAACAGGACCTACGGTACTCTTTTGCTTGTTCTGAACGATTGGCAAAATCTACAGAAAGGGCCAATAGATAGCTGCACTCTGCGCATGAAACCACGTCTTATGAAAGTATACTCGCAGTTTTCTATCTTCTACAGAAAGCTCAAAAAACTTGCCACAAAAACAGCAAATTTTGCTAAAAATGGCCATTTAACATAATTTTCACATTCTTCTGATAATTTCTCACACATTGTGGTAAAAATCACTGAACTTGGCAGATTAATTAATATATCCATGTCTGTCACATAATGTGGCCAAAACAAATGTGACAATATCAGAGTGACATGTGCAAGAGGGAAAGACCTGGGGGGGGGTGGAGGGCGGCCGAAGGCCGCCGAAAAACCGGAGTTTTTCCGGTTTTTTACTGGAAAAATCCGGATTTGGGGGGCGAGGGACCCCTCTGGGGGGGGTGAAAACCCCCAACCCTCCCCCCCCAAGCACACGTATGGTCAATACTGAACATGGCTGCTGTGGCGGCACCTTTGATCTTTATAGGTGGAAAATGTCAGTTTTAAAATTTTTCCAAATATAGACAAATTGGGTATCAATCGATAGCTAATTGAACGAGGAGCAACCTTTTTCATAGAACCATGGGTCTAAAGTGTTGTCTGTGCAAGATAAAATGAGTTAAAGTTATACTGGGCAGTCCTGCAAGGTTAGGTCAGTGCATCACTCAAGCATGCATTATGAACGCCTGGATAGCTGGCCTTGAGCCACGTCTGCACTTAAATATTACCTTAGTATATAATGTTTTCGGGCGCGTTTGGTCTCCACCTGACCCTACAGGGTTCATCACCGTAATTTTCAAGTTTTCCGGCTTTGAACCTGAATAGCTCTGTCACAGTTTGATTTCGAACGCTAATATTCTAAGTTATTTTCGAGAACATATGGGAGCATATTATGTGTGAAAATGAGCGAAATCCGTGACTATAGATTTTTGACCAAAGTGACCCCCCCCCCCTTAACGTGTGAGTTACGTAATCTAGCTGGGATTACGTAGCCTATCTAGCCGTAATCTTATTGCATATTTAATATGAAGTGCATAACTGACTGCCAACTTTTAATGTTCGTTTGGCAATTTATGAATAAATATTCGTCCTTTAATATAGACTTCAACAGGAGGTTATACATATGATAGGTAGCTTTGTGTTTTATCCGTGTTGTCACAACCGATTACGTTTCGAAAAAGCATTTAAATAGAGATGCTCTGGTATGAGCCCTGAAAATTAGTAAGCAAGTTCAAGATGAGAAACTTTATTTTTCAAAAATCTTATTCCATGAAAAGAAATTCCAGTCTAATGTCTATATATATACTTGTTTGTTTTTGTAAAAAGCAGTGAGGTGAGAAAATATATAGTCGGGCGGGAAAAAAACCCACTCGCCAATGCGGGAAAAAACCCACCCCCAGTGTGGGCTTACCGGTATGAGCTATCTAGGATTTTAATAGCCTATCTTGAAGAGCATCCAAAATAACCCTGGAGGGTGTATTATTGTCGCTCTCACTGCTTCCCAGCAAATTTTTTGGGACTTTGAAATTTTCGAAAATTTTGGTCCGTCCAAGTACCGAAATTTGGCAAACTTTGCATGGCCACCCTGAACTACTGGAAAGACTTGACCAAAGCGGATTGTATGTATGTGTAGGGCATCTGTTGCGCATCATGATGATATATGCCGCACTGCTCTAACCCCTCCGGTGCGACCTGGGGGTGACCTAGAGTTGGCGGGAAAAAAACCCACATGCGGGAAAAAAACCCACTTTTCAAAACTGAAAATTTTTCTAAGCATTAGCAGGAAAGGTCAAACGAATACATACATTTGTTTAATAGAGCCTATAGATTAAATTGGTATAGGTTTTACCTGGGTTCGATCTGTTGTGGGAGGTCCAGGGGGTCAAAATCGGACATGGTGCCATTTCAAGCCAAAATTTCAAATTTGGCCAAAAACGCTTATTTTTGCCTAAAATGGGCCTAGTTTGGCTCTAAATACAGGAAAAACACGTTTTCTACACGATAGGATGCTTAAACTGACGAAAATAAACAATTTTAAAATTCTAAAATTTGCCTATGTTTATGTGTTAAACATACCAAATTTTCAAAAGTCACTATGACCTCAATTTTTCAACATAAACTAATATATTTTGATGCAGTTGTACTAAAAACAACCCGCTCTTTCATTTGGAACGGTTGGAAATGCTTCTGGCACAAGCTTACGACTAGGCCTAGCAGCCTGTATAGTCAGTATTTCAATATCTCAAACCAGTAAAAAGTTCTGGCCAAAACTCTGAAAAGTGGGTTTTTTCCCGCTTGACTATACATACCGTCCATATTCTTGGCTTGCAAATAGAAAATTCCAAAAAAGGTCTCATCATTTCCCTAAATTCAAAGAAAACAGATTAGTTTCAATATAAATGAAACTATATATTAAAGGTTGCCATAGCGGAATTTTTGCTACTTCTCTTCAGCTCTTCAGCTTCTGGGGGGCAGGTACCTCCAGACCCCCACTACATAGTAACGCTAGCTTACACATCCTTTCTGCAATTTAAGTTTCATCTTCTCATGTGTAGACATAGCCTGAAGGTGCTAGAAAGTCACACAGTTACCTATAAGATCCAAAAACAGGAATTTTATGCAAAATTATAGCATTTATCCGCTATGCGCACTTTTTTAGCAAATTGCGCAAAAAATTTTTGAGCATTGCGCAGAACAGCGCAAAGTGTCCGAGCAAAAAACATTGCGCCAACCCCTCCCCTCGAAAACACCTTCCCGGAATCGGTTTTCTTAAATTTTAGTTTATTTTTTGTCTATTTATACATAGGTGTGCGGCAAATTTAAATTGTTGTTTCCACAGTTCATGAATGCCAAATCCCAAGTTTTCGAAGTGGTATGTTTGGTTTTATTCGGTATGAATGTATATATAATGTCGTCCAACTCATCTGTCGTGTTTATAGACATTGGGGAAACTTCGACTTTTTACTGAATCTTTTTTATTATAATAGCTTTTTTATTATATAATAGCTAATATTATATACATTTTATTATATATATATTATAGGGGGGCGCAATAGCGCTCCCCCTATAATATGGGTGTAAAAGGCTCAGTGCGGCCCTTGAGACCCGTTCGAGCACCGTGCCAGCTAAATACTCAACCAAACTAGACAAATTTGGTATCGTTGGAATCAGCACGACGAGTACAACAAGTATCAAAAAAGTTTTGGTCAAAATTTTCAACTTTGAAAATTTTCGCTTCCGGACAAGTTAGGTCCGTTTGTTTTTTCCGTGTAAGTCACGCTTGGGGAAGCCGTTTTAGTCTAACTCACAAACTGAACGATGTGGGCATTTTCAGCCGGTGAAGTTTGGTTTTTCTGAGAGTAGTATTTGTGTTAACGTACCTTTTGGACAATGTTCCGCTGCCGGGCCCGGCCGGCCAAAAAAGGCCAATTTTGTGTCACGGCTACAGGGCTCACGGAACAAGCTAGAGAGACGCGGCTTGTTGCATAAGAAACTTTGGGATGGGTAGCGTGTCATACGAGGGCGACTTTCGATATCTGGCCAGGATCGCTTGACGGCCCGGCCCAAAGTTAGTCAGGCCAAATAGCCATTTTCAGAAAATTTCTAAGTCCCAACTCCACAGAAAATAGTCAAAAATAGGCCTAAATATGCTCCTGTTTTGGGCCATATAGTGGGACGCATATAAGGGTTATCGGGGTCGCTGAACACGATGAGCATAGTCGCAGCTCTGTGCGGTGCTGCTATCGTGCTGTAAACTATTATGCAGCACCAGTAGCACCGCTGTCTGTAGACTTACTGTAAACGGCTAAACATATGAAACTTGGTGAAAATTATGTCTGTAGTAAGGGGGAACTGTAGCTATGTTAGTTGGTGCACTCACTAGCTTCCACCGTGCTGTGTGTGCTGTTCGAAAACACAGCACCGTCGATAACAAGTTTTTCATTTGTCACTGGCATTTGAAATTCGGCACACAGATAGTTTAGGACATGACAAACAATTATTGATAGGTTTCGTATACTTACTACGATGTTACTGTATGGTGGCGCTGCAGTAGAGTGCTGCAGAAGTACAGCACGGTCTATAACTAACTACAGATAACTTTCAATCGCCTGAAATTCTGCAGGCACTTGCAGAATAGCATTGGAAATGATGCCGTATATATAAGTCTCCTTTTTTGGCAGTGACGTTTGCGTCTAGTTGCGCTGCAGTAGAGTGCTGCTGAAGTACAGCACGGCCTATAACTAGCTATACAAAAGTTGCAATCGTCCGAAATTTTGCTTATTAGTACGGCAGAGCATTAGAAATCGTACCGAATAAGCTTCTGTCACTGACAGTAAAGTTTGCATCTGGTTGCGATGCAGTAGAGTGCTGCTCAAGTACAGCACGGCCTATACGTAACTGGCTGCAGATACGTTGCAATTGTCCAAAATTTAGAGCGGATAGAGAAAACCGAGGACATGGAGGTGTATGCATCTTGGTGAAGTCTGGCTTGTCTTTTGCGCCGGTTGTTAATACCAGTATTCTAGGTTATTGTGAATGTGCAATTATAGATGTAAAATTGTCTGGGCTTTGGCATAGATTTTGTTTAGTGTAC